>JAIUCV010000905.1:0-263512 GCA_026724425.1 Erythrophleum ivorense | reverse complement strand
GCAATATACTTGCTGTGAAGATTGATGAAGAGATATCAAAGATATAAAAAAAACTTACACATGGTGTTCATTAATTTAGAAAAAATATACATTAGGGTGCCAAGAAAGGTTTTGTATCTGGAGAAAAAAGTAGTTCGTATTATTTATATTTGAATAATTTAGAATATGCATGATTGGGTTAAAACTAATGTAAGAACAAAATATGGGCTTATAAAAGATTTTTCAATAACCATTGATTTGCATTAGATGTCAACATTGAGTCTCTTTTTTTTACTTCAGTCTTGGATGTACTCACTGAACATATCCAAGAGCCGATGCCATAATATGTACTTTTTGCAAATGATATAGTCCTAGTTAGAGAATCAAGAGAGAAAATGAATAAAAAGTTAAAGATGTAGATGTAATTTTGAAAGCACATAGATTTTGTTTAAATAAAAGTAAAATGAAGTATATGAAATATAAATTTTGTAAGAGGCACAATAATTTTAGTATAAAAGTGAAAATTGGAAAACATACTATACCACAAGTCACAAGGTTTAAGTATCTTGAGTTATCATTCAACATGATGGAAAAATAAAAGAAGATATAAAACATATGATTCAAACAAAGTAGATGAATTAGAGAAGTGTTTTTTGTATTATTTATGATAAAAGAGTACCATTCAAGTTTAATGGTAAATTTATTGCACAGTTATAAGACCTATAATATTGTATGAACTAAAGTGTTAGGCAATAAAAAGCCAACAAGAGAATAAACTTAATGTTGCAAAAATAAAAATGTTACATTGGATGAGTGAACACACCAGACAATATAGAATTAGAAATGAATGCATTGAAGAAAAAGTAGAGGTCGCACCTCTTGTGAAAAAAATTATAGAATTATACTTTAGATGGTTTGGGCATGTGTGGAGGAGACCTATAAAAACCCCAGTAAAGAGAGTAGATCACATGGAGAGTAATCTAATAGTCACAAGTAGAGGGAGATAAAAAAGAACCATAAGAAAAACTATTAAAAAGGATTTATATTCAAAATGATTTGTTTAAAAAATATAATTTATGATAAGACTTTATAACATTATTCGATCTATATATCCGACCCTACCCAATAGAAAATGACTTGTTTGTTGTTGTTATTGTTGTTGTTGTTTATATATACAGGCATTAGTTTGGTGTTAAGAGTGGTGATTGGGAATTTATATTATTAATAGATATTTAAGGATTTCATGAGTAAATAATATTTATATAATTAGAAAATATTAGAAAAATATATTATTTAATGAAATTTTGGACTTTTAGTTAACAAGCTAATTTATTTTAGTATCTTAGGTTTAAAAGATGAAGGGATAATGATAAAGGCCTAAATAGCTACATTTAGCCCAAATAAAATGGATGAAAATAGAAAAGCCAATATTAGAATCAGAATTTTTATTTATTAAATAGGAAAATGTAACTCTTTTAATGAATTATTATTACCTTAGGTACATTGGGATAGATATTAACCAATACCCATACCTAAGTTCCAAACCTATACCCAATTACGTTAAAATTACCCTATTCATCAAATCAAAACACTCCTTTACACTCCGCATCAAAACTGATGCATATAACTTGGAGGACTCCATTTTCATCTTCTTCACTTGCAAGCTTCATTTGATGCATTATCTTGAGGATTTACTTAACATACACGAAGCGAAAAAAATTCTACTCATTCTCAACTTCAATTTGAACCGATTAAAATTTAAAATAGATTATATAAATTCAAGGGTTTGACAATTGGGGATTTTAGAAAAATTGATAAGTAGGATGGTTAGAATATTGATTAGATGTTAATTGTTATTAGTTTTAATAGTTGCATATGAAATATTTGATGACATGCCAATATGGGAAAGTTGAATTTTTCTAGGAGTGGAATTTGGGTAAGTTTACTATTCCACAATTATTTATCTTTATGTTTATTATTACTAAAATAATTTGGAAGTTTAATTCATTGTGTTGGTATGAAATGTGGAAGATAAAATATTGAACCAAGTATGGTGAGGCATGATTTGGATGCTTGAAGTGAATTGGGCTAACTAACGTAAAACTTCTATTTTATCTATTGTCAATTACTAGATTAAATTGTGTATTTGATAGTTGTAGAGCTAATGAACCCTAAGTGTTTGATTTGATGCTGAGTGGCTCGTCGCACAACCCTCAAAATAATACTAGGTTCATAAAATATGTAATTAGTGGCACAACCTAGGTCATCTCCCTTGGAATTAGCGTTCAATGTCTAATTGAGTTTTTCAAATATTAAAAGACTCTAAAAATTCCTAAATTAGGGGGGGTTTAAACTATCCTAAAACTAAATTGTATTAAAATTCCTAAATTCTACCTATTTGTATGGATTATGGTTGAAAGATGGACTTGTGACTAGCTTTGGATTCGTCCCTTGGTATCCACTATCCTTATCCTATTCTAATTATGATTAATTCTGGCCTAAGAGTTCCTAATTGTGTTCATAACAATTTATCTTGGGTAACCACTCAAGATTCAAGAGATTAACGATCTAACGTTGAATTGAGACCTCAATCCCGCATTAAATTGTTAATTCTTGTTTCTAAGATCAATGAACATCCAATTTGATTGATTAACTAATTGATTAACCTCTGAATCATCCTAAATATTTAATTAACCAACTAAACATTAAGGACTCTTCAAATTAAACAATTAAGCACATAATCTCACTCATGTATTTTATCGAACACCTTCGAAGCATACATGGAATTCAGATAATATTGAAATTAATCAGATCAATTAATCAACAAAAATACTTCCTAATTAGTGTCTAACCAGCCACTAATTATAATTACACAAATTCCCTATCAAATACAACTTAACCAAGACAATAATTGAAAGAGAAAAAGTGTAGGAAAAATAAGGAAATTCTTAGCCAAAATTCTGAATTTTCTCCATGGATTCAAGCTTCTCCAAGGACTTCCTCCTAGCTAGCCTCAAGATGGAGATTAGAACTTCATTGGATGTTGGAGATGGAAGATGGAATAGGTGAAGGATGAATAGGTGAAGGATGGATTGGATGATGGCTTCGTGAATGAGATGATTGCATCTATATATAGGCGAGGATTTGCTAAGAGTTTAAGGCGTGAATGAGTTGGAATTTGGGGAGTTTTTGCGAATATATGGAGGCGTGTGGAATAATGACTCTGCCCGAGTCCTCTGAATCATGAAATCACATGGCTTCATCTCTTTATTTAAGTGATCACGTGCCACCTCTTAATTTTCGTGTGTTCATATCTGCATAATACATCCAGCTGCTTCTCTTTCGTGCTTTTTTTTCTTCTATATATATAAGATGGGCCCCACTTCATTCCATATTGAATATAATATTAAGATTCATGCAAGCTTCCCACGTCTTCTTCCAGTTTTCTCGCTGCAAGGATTTGTTCGAGAGAATGGATAGCAGCTTTTTCTCGGTGTCCTTGCTGAAGTCCAGTACGAAGAAACATATATGAATCAACCTCTCAGCTCTGCAGTCCCCTGAATCCTCCTTCTTCGCATTTTGATTCAGCCAACTCGAAGCTTCTGTTGCATGTTCTCCAGCTCATTCACATGAACTTCTTCTTAAAATCGAGCCTACTTCTTCTTCTGTTCTGCTCTCATGCAGCTTCTGTACGTTATCTACGACTTATGCAGCTCGTTCTCTCCTCTTTCTTTCTGTAGCTTTTCCACGTAGATTTCAACATGGTTTCCACGTGATTCCTCCTCCTTCTCCAGCTAACGTCTTCTCTATTCTTCATGCTCCATCCTTCATTCCTTTTGCATTAAGCGCTTAGCAACCCGTGAGTGGAAGTGTAGTGGTTACAACGTTCTTCTTGATGTTCTGCTTATGATGGGTTAACTGTGAATGTGCTTACGTGTTGTTGATTCCATGTCCCATGCAGCTGCTTCAACGCTTTAGTAATCACGTGCTGAATGATAGATGAATTGATGAATGATTGTTGCCCACTGCATGAGCTTATATTCCCTTAATGAATCACGTAGCTTCTCACATGCTGCTTCCATGTATTTTCCACATGCCAAACACGCAACTTCTTCATCTTGTATTACACATGGGATTTATTTCTCCCTTTCAAATTTTATCACCCAACAAAATGTGTACTTGATCCCAACTCTTCTCTTCCTCTTCTTCAAAACAAATTCTCATTCAAGTTCTAATTACCTTTTAAAATTCTGCACAAAAGAGTAGGAAAAATCAAATAGGAATATTCACAAAATTATTTAAGATAAATTTATGCATTAAAATCCAATAATTTGTAAATTAATTCCTAAAATGTAGAAAATGGCTATTAAAACCAAATTCCATTTAATTAGACTCCTAAAACCATATTTGGAACTAAAATGTCTAAAATAAGGAGAATAAAATGTATAAAATATCATGCTTATCAGATGCTTAGTTGAAAATTTGACTTTTGCCAAAGATATATTTTGGATAAATTTAAGACTTTATAATTACTAATTTATATAATTAAGTTATCTAAATTAATAGTAGTGGCATAATTCTTTTTTTTTTGGTTGGAGTAATTGAAGATAAAGAGTGAACCCAAGTGGAGATGTGAAGCATTAGACTTGTTGGGTGTTACAACCTACTTTAACTTATTTACTTTGTACAATTGAAAGTCCACTTATATGGAAGTATGCACTACAAATTCTTTAGTAGCAAAATTTCAATTACTAAATACATCAAGTGAACATCTGATCCCCTTAAATGATATTTTTCTCAATTCCAACTCATAATTCACATTCAAGTCTCTAGTTTCATCCAATTGATCATGTATAAAGATCTCATACATACGAAGGAAGCAAATTGCTTAATTAAGCCATGATCATATAGTATAGTATAAACTTCAAAAATTCATATTTAAGTTACACAATTCTAATTATGGCAAATTAGGTGTCATTTTAAAGTTTATGATGTGAGCTTTATACTTAAAAATTTTAGATCAAAATGAATCCATTTGGTCCCTCAAATTGCGCAAAAACTAAACCTAGTGCATAGTGAACAATAAATGCCATGACAACTTTTTGGCCAACTTTGGAATTTCGCCAAATATTCTACAAAGCTCTAAAATTTGTAAACTTTAACTCTATAGAAAGTTCTGAATGTTCTCTAAATGCTAATCAATTTCAACCACACAAGTTGATCATTAAGGCAGTTAAAGGCAAAGAGACATTCTATGGCTCAATTAGACAAATTTTTGGTTCCAAAATACTCTAATTGAGCTCTAATATGTCATTTCTTGCCATGAGCAAATTTCAACTCCTATGCGTATTATCTATGAATGGTTCCATATATGAAATATGCCTTACATCTCAAAATCAGCACTCTATTTGGATATATGCATGCAAACTTCATGGATTTTTATATATCAAAACATGTTCCAATGTCTTATACATATGTCCAATGGTCATACATTTATAGCATAACACTTTCGTACAAGCTACTATTACATTATATCAAAATATACATAAAAAAGACTATATACAAGTATAACATCTTATATTTCTAGCTTATTTCTAATACATTCCCATGCTTTACATCATCAATTCATGAAGGAAGTAAAAAAAATCCATTAAAATAATACATTTTCTTGTGTTGTGTCGTGTATAAAAATTTCATTCGGTGTTACGCGGGCCGTGTGAGTTCATACATCATATTTTCATATTTAATTGCATGAATACAACTCATTTTCACCATAAAATGTGGCCTATAACTCATGGAACTCAAAGGAAAGCTCAAAATATTCATGCATATTTTCAGCCAGAATTTGGCTCTTTTTTTACTAAATTTGAAAATTCATAAATAATTATATAAAAATTGAAATCATATATTCTTGGCCATTATACAAAGCTACAGATGTTTACTTCATATTAAAAATATTTTCAGACCATAACATCCATCATAGAGGATGTTTGACATCCGAAATGGTCCAGAAGTCAAACTGCTCACTGGTGCTATTACAGATTTCTACAGCAAATTTTGAAAATGTTCAATTAATTCCAAAATACTCCAATCCATGAAAATGATACCAATCTGGAAAGATGTGGATGTTAGCTAGAGGAAAAAAATATCTCCAGTCTAGCTCAGGCATGCCCAGACCTCAAAATTTAATGGAATAGTAACTGAGGTAGGGTAAAGCTCTTGATACTGGACAGAATCTTTAAAAATTCATATCTCCCTCTCTAGGACTCTAAATGAGGTATGTCTAGTTGGCTCAAGTCACTGGGAATGTCTTGTTTCTTTGTATAAAATTTCATGATAATTGGACATTAGTTGGACCCTATGTGACAGATTTCATTTTCGGACTAATATAAACAGTGACATGACCAAAACTAGAAAATTTCCCAAATTTGGAAATTCATCAAATATTTTGTAGACCTCCAAAAATTATATTCTTTAGCTTCCAAAAAATCTCTCAACAAGCTCTAATTTCATGCCCAATCTTAGACCAAGAAGAGCTCATTTGATTAAAAAGTGATATAGGGTTCCATTATAGTCAAATTTGGCTCCATATAAGATATCAAATTGTCCAAATGACTTTCCTTGGGATTTGGCACCCCTTGGGCAAGTATAAAAGTATAATTAGGACTTGTGTAGGCTACCCAAATGGTCCTAAACTCTATGCATCTCATTTTTTCCATTTCATCCACACATATGCATAATTCCATAATACCATTCATGAAGCTACATTGTCCATACATACTCAATTTATATTCTATCATTCACACAACACATTCTTTCATTTCTACATAATATATTATCATAATTACATATGTTCCAAAGGTCATAGACCATATACAAGCATAGGTTGCATAATTGAACATGAGTATGGCTTTAAAGAACTAAAACTTTGCATTATGTTGTCATCCTCTCATCCTCAAGGTGGTTGGCTTCCATTACCTTATCCACTTAGTCCACCTAGCATGTTAGATCATTGGAGAGGAAGGGATGAGATTCAAAGAATTCCAATAGCTCATCTCCCATTCAATCATACATAATGGATGCAAACAAGTCTCATAAATGTATGTATGGTCATGTTAACATGTGCAAACATTTAAGAAGCATTTTCATCATTTGAGAATATTATACATAGCATACAAAGGCTTGCCAAGCAAGTGGATTGGCCTCACCCAATTTCTTGTGGATATTAGACTTGCCTCACCTATTCTTTAAGAGATTCTTGGATTCAACCATATTCTTGGGAGCCCATCTTGCTTTTAGGAGACTCTTTACTTTGTCTCAACCAATCTCAAGGGTTCTTGGCTCATCCTCACCATGGTTAATGGTTCTTGGCCTCACCACATTCAAGCAAACCCAAGCACATATCAAAGATATCATATAAAACATAATATGTCATCATAAAACCATGGCATATGAAATCATGCTATCATACTTTTTATGGCTTAAAAATACACATACACATATTCTAAGACAAGCTAAGCATACATCCATGCATGAGAGAAGGTGGAGAGAGCTACCTTGTACACAATCACACACTTTTCTCTTTGGATTCAAGCTCCTCTTTTCGGCCAAACACACACAAACTTATAGAGATGGTTTCTCTTGGCCTAGACACAATTTATGGAAGCCAATTAGATTCATGAAACAAATTCTAAGGCCATACAACTTTCTTAGATACTAGGTTGTTCTATAAACCCTATTATGATCCATAAATGCACCTAATGAAGCAACACCCCTTAAATAAATTCTAGGCTCCATTATTTCTTTTCAAATATGATTCTTAACTCCTTTTAAGCCTCTTGGAGTCATCACACAATTAAAACAAAGAACCTAACTACATGTTGCTTCTTTAGGTCATAATATGGAACATAAAGTACTAACTCACTTTCTATGAGTTCTAAATTTTTCCCAAGGCCTCCTTTTATTTTTATTCATCATATATGACTCAATGGGTTTAGAAAAATTTAAAACTCTCCCTAACAACTCCAATCTTTTTAGGCCGAGACCATGAAGCTTATTGGTCTTCATGGAGTTTGCTTGGTTTTCTTGAAGGAGGAAGCATGTGGGGAGCCTCTTAGGGATCTTGCATCTCATTTAAACTCTTAATTAGACCTAGGAATCATCATATAAAATCAGATTTTACAAAGTGCACTTGAAACCCTAGAATTTGCATCTTGAAATCTAATGGTTTTTTGTTAATTTTATTTGCATATTCTTAATCTCCACACCCTTTTTCCTTAGAATTACCCTTGGTTCTGCCTAAAAATCCACTCCTCTTAAGTCTTCTCAAGTAGGGCAAAATAGTGGAGAAGGGAAGCAAAGGGTAGCAACCATGGAAGAAGAAAATACCTTGTTGAAGACTTTTCTCACTTAAATCTTGTGTTCTTTGAGCTCTTCTCTTCAAATCCAAATATTTCCCTCAATTTATCCTTTAAAATAGATCCATATACTTCATTATAATCATAGGAAAGAAAGGAGAATGAAGGAGAAGAGGTTTGGAAGAGAAAGAGCATGAAAAACTACTAAATTTCCATACCTTAAGCCTTTGATTTCTCCTCCTCTTTGCCTTCCTCTTGTGCGCCACTCTCCCTAGGGTTTTCCTCTAATTTTGGGCAGAACTTGGTCATGTAACATGAAGGGAGAAGAAGGGTGCATTATATATATAGAGGTGGGAGGAAGTTATACTTTCAAAAATTTTCATTTTACCCTTCATTCTTGGCATTTTTGTTTCTCCTTCGTTTTACCTCCTTTTTTAGAACTATCTTTTCCATTATGAAATTTAGGTTCCCAATTTAGTAAAATGCCTTTGGAATCACTCAAATTGGAGCTAAAATCTTTTCGGACAAATCTGTCAAAGTTTGGGTACATCGACGTTGAAAAATATCCACCAGAGGGACTTTAGCTATCTCGGGGCTTTTCATGGTTTTTAGGACCTCTAAAAACCCTGGGGAACTCAAAAATTTCATTTAAAAAGACCTCCTATGTGAATTCTAAAATTTACTCCAAATTATGAAAATGCCATTACGTTTCATAAGCTTTTCGTAAGAAATTGTTTCTTCATTCTAGCTCTTTTTTTATTTCCGTCTGAGCCTGGAATTCTCATTTTTAGGAGTCTAGAATGCTTTCCAAATTTTTTGGGACCTTAACTACATCATCTTGAGAGACTTCTTTTTGTATCCGATGAATTTCATTCATTTACAAAGAAACTGTACGTTACATTTCTCACGTTTTCTCTCATTTTCAGAAAATTGAATGTTACAACAAATATATAAATTCTAGCTACAAGGCTTTAAAAACTTATATCTTTCTTTTTTTCCTTACTAGCTTCACCTAGCATGGTTAATAGGATATAAGAGGTGAGATTCTGTGAAAAATTTTAATGGCAATACTCAACCGTTCCAATGCATACAATAAACGATTCAAGAATGAAATACCAGCATATATGGTCGTGTTCATATAAAATAACATAAAATATTGATTGGCATAAAATGTCTGAACTTGTCTAACTATGGCATAAAGTCATAAAATAGCTAAATCTACATATGTGCCATTAATTACCTCGATTTGCATGCTATTAAGGTTTTAACCAATTTTATCAGCTTTGGTTGATCTAGTGACCTTATTTATCCATATAATGATAGAAAATATCTTACTCACTTAATATATTGCTAAATATTTAAACTCTTAATTTTTCTTTGTTGCATTACGAGAACTCATTTTGGTTGCCTCTGAATTGGATTTTAATCATTTTTAAGTCTTTTTTCTCATTTAATTGGGCTTTTACTTCCTCTCATAACCTTATCTTAGAGTCTAACTTAGTATAAAAATACTACATATTTTAATATGTAGTTATGTACCCAACCTTCTATGTAATGCACTGAGCTAGTTAAGAAGCTTGATCTTCATCATACCATTAAAGATTATATATATAACTTATGCTATATTTGTAACACTATAAATTCTATCTCATCTCATGCCTTCATATGACTTAATATCATGAAGGATGTAAGTTTCTCATAGAAAGGCAAGGAAAATAATGAATATTTTCGTGTTGCGTTGTATCTGAAAATTCATTCCGGTATCATGTGGACAGTGTGAGCTCATACTAAGCCCCGTCATATTTAATTACATCATTACAACCCATTTCAATCCCAAAAACATACTTATAACTCATAGAAACTGAAAAGAGACATGGGAAATGGGTATTCATTCTCGGCTAGAATTGGCCTTATTTCTGGGCAAACTTTGAAAAATCATAACTAAATCTAGAAAAATTGAAATCATACAATCTTGGTCATTCTAGAAAGTTTGGGATGTCCACTTCATGCTAAAAATATTACAAGTCATAAAATCCCACATACAGGGCGTTTGACATATGAAATTGTCTAGAGGTCGGGCTGGGTCCTAATGCTATCATAGTTTATTGATATGAACTTCAAAAATATCCAATTAATTCCAAAAAAATCTAATCTATGTAAAAGATACCAATATGGAAAGCTATGGATGTCACCTAGAGAGAAAAAATATCTCCAGATCAGTTCATCAAGCCCAGATCTCATAATTTGATAGAACAGTACTTCTGGTCGGGCAAGGCTACTCTACTGGATAGAAACTTCAAAAATTCATATCTTCCTCTCTAGACCTCCAAATGAGGTGCTTCTAGTTGTCACAAGTCACTATGATTGCCTAATTTTTCTATATAAAATTTCATGACAATTGGACATCATTTGAATCTCAAATGACAGAAAACAATTTCAGACCAATTGAATAGTGCAGCAGACCAAATCCATAAAATTTGCCAATTTCAAAAAATCATCAAATATTCTGTAGACCTCCAAAATTATGATCTTTAACTTCCTAGAAAACTCTTACTAAGATCTAATTCCATGTCAAATTTTAGATCAAGACTAACTCATTTGGCCAAAAGTGATATAGGATTCTATAATGGTCAAATTTGGCTCCATATAAGGTACCAAACTTGCCAAATGGTCTTCCCTTGGTGTTGGCACCTTTTGGGCAAGTCTAAAAGCATATTTAAGACTTGTGTGAGCTACCCAAATGGGCCCAAACCTCATGCATCTCATTTTGGCCATTTAATCCTCACTTATACACATATTCATCAAACTTTAAATTCTCATTCTACAACCTTATATACTCAAAACATGGGCTAGTGGTCATATATCATAATCATACATCTAAACATCACATAATAGTGTATTTACACATGTCTCAACATTCATAGTACATATACAACCTCATATACATGATAACCATTATTATGGTTCCAAAATAAACAAAACAAGACACAAGGTTGTCAATCTCTCTTCCTCATCGTTGTTGGCTCCCTTCACCATAATTGCTTGGTCCACCTAGCATGTTAGATCATTGGAAAGGAGAGGATGAGATTGAAAGAATCCCAATAGCTCATCTCCCATTCAATCACACATAATATGTACAAAGCAAGCTTTTCAAATGCATGTATGGAAAAATAGAAGTCATGGACATTTTCAAAGCAACCTTGGCATGTGAATCAATCATACAAGACATTCAAGAGTTTCCCAAGTGTTTGGATTGGCCTCACACTTCTCCTCATGGATTTTGGACTTGCCTCACCCATTCTTTAAGAGCTTTGGACTCAACCATACTTTGGGAGCCCACTTTGCTTTTGGGAGACTCTTTGCTTTGTCTCAACCAAGCTCAAGGGTTCTTGGCCCATCTTCATCAAAGGGAAGAGTTCTTGGCCTTTCTACACTCAAGCAAACTTATACAAACATCATGGACTCATTTAAAACATAACATGGCATCAAGGATTATGACATATAAAGGCATGCTAGCATACTTTTCTTAACTTGAAAATACATATACACACATTCTAAAATAAGCTAAACACACATCCATGCATGAGAGAAGGCGGAGAGAGCTACCTCGCACAATTTCACGTACTTTTTCCTTAGCTTTCAAGCCTTCTCTTTCGGCCACACACCCACAATTTGGTGGAGATAGTTTCTCTTGGCCTAGATACAATTTATGGGAGCCAATTAGGTCCATGAAACATATTCTAAGGCTACATCACTTGATAAAACACTAGATTGCTCTATAGGCTCCATTATGGTCCATATTGGCATCTAATGAAGCAACACTCCTCAAATGATTTCTAGGCCTCATTCTTTTCTTTCAAATATGATTCTGACTCCTTTTAAGTCTCTTGGAGTCATCAAACCATTAAAACCAAAGGCTTAGCATCATGTTGCTTCTTTAGGTCACATTATGGAACCTAAGACACCAAATCAATTTCTATGAGTTCTAAACTTTTTTTCGAGGCCTCCCTTCATTTTCATTCATCAAATATGACTCAAGAATGGCCTTAGAAAAATTTAAAACTCCCCCCACCTACACAAACAAGCCTAGGCCAAGACATAGGCTTCCTTTAGGCTTCTTGGAGTTCTCTTGATTTTCTTGAAGGAAGAATCTTGTGAGGAGCATCTTAGGTGCCTCAAGAACTCATTTAAACTCTTACTTAGCTCTAGGAATTATCATATAAATTCAGAATTTGGAAGGTGTATTAAAAACCCTAGATTTTGCATCTTGAATCCTAATGCCTATTTCTTAGTTTTCTTTGCATATTCTTATTCTTCTCCATCAAATACCTAAGAATCATCCTTGGTTTGGTTAAAAATCTGACTCCTTAGGGTAGAACACATGTGGATCGAAATGGAGAAGAAGGGCCATGGAAGATATCAACCATAGGATGCATTTTTACCTTGTTTCCTTGGTTAGTTTGGCTTAAATCTTGATTTCTCCAAGCTCCTCTCTTCAAATCCGAACTTTCCCCTCTATTCTTCCTTCAAAACAGCCCTCAAAACTTCATAAAATTCATGGAAAAAAGAGGGAAAAAGAGGAGAAGAGATTGGTGGAGAAAAAGTATGAAAAACATACATAAAAACCTACCTTTAGCTTGGAATTTCTTCTCCTTCTCTCTTGGTGCGCCCAAGACCCTTGCTCTCCCTTCTGAAATTATGCAAAATTTTCTGATTCTAAATGGGGAGGAAAGTGGGGCGCCACATAGAGAAAAGAAGGGAAAAGTGACTTTTTCAAAATTCCAATTTTGCCCTTCGTACTTTGCATTTTCATTTCTCCTTCGTTTTAGCTCCTTTTTTAGAACCATCTTTTCCATCATAACAAATAGGTTCCCAATTTAATAAAATACCTTTGGAATCACTCAAATCGGAGCTAAAACCTTTTCGAATGAATCGGTTAAAGTTTGGGTCAACCGACGTCGGAAAGAGTACACCAGAGGGGCTTTACTTGTCCCGGGGCTTCCCATGATTTTTGGGGCCTCTGAGAACTCTGGGCAACTCAAAATTTTCATTTAAAAAGACCTCCTAGGTGCTTTTCCAAAATTATACTTATTTACGAAAATACCACTAGCCTTTCGGCAATTTTTTTGAATCACGCCGAGCCCCGTTTTTGGGCAACTCAAGGCTCAGATCCTCATCTTCTATTATTTAAAATTTTATTCAAATTTTATTTGAGCTTGAATCACTCATCTCAGGAGACTTGCTTTGAAAATTGACTCATTTTGATATTTTACGAAAAATCGAACGTTACAATATTTCTCTTTTAACAACAAATAGTTATGTTTTCACTTTTCACTGCAAAATTTCTCGTTATTAAAAGCATCAATGACATAATTTTTACATAACAAGGATTTTGGTATTTTTTTTTTAATTTCATACTAAACCAATTTGTTAGTGTAATACCTAATATTTTAAAAAAGACCTGAAACTAATAAATTACAAAAGGAAGTCCCCAGATGCAAATGATTAGAGGCTAAACAAAATTAGAGTAATAATCTAGATATCTAAAAATGAGAATACAAAGCTAAATATGCCCTAAAACAGAAGCTAGAATGACTAAATAAAATTAAATGAAAAGATAGTGATATTTTCGTAATTTCAATCAACTTTTTGAAAACATAAAGGAGGGATTTTTAAATGAAAAATTTGAGTTTCACAGGGTTCTTAGAGGCCTTAAAAATCATAGGAACCTCTAGAATGGATAAAATCCCTTGGGTATGTGTTTTTAAGTATTAGTTGACCAAAACTTTGACCTAATGGTTCAGTAAGATTTTAAATCTAATTTGGATGAAACCAAAGGCATTTTATGAACTAGAGGAACTAAATTTTATAATGGAAGAGATGATTCTTAAAAGGATTTGAAATGAGCCCAAATGAAAAGAACTAAGTTTAAAGACTAAATTGGAAATTTGAAAAATATTATAAATTAGCCCCCTAGCCTCTTATTATTGGGAATTTTCGGGATGCACAGTAGAAAATTAAAACCCGAATCCCTTCCCATGGATCCATCAATGTCATTTAAATCGAGTAGATCTAGAAATATTTATCTTTTACCATTGGATCTTAGGAACTGATCTACAGATTTGCTCCCTCTACTGATATCCACACCAACGAATGCTCAACTCGAATGACGTGCTAGCGCCTTTTACCAACGTTCATACACGTTCTTGGTAGAAGACGCTATCCTCTTCCTCTCTCTCTCTCTCTCTAGGCGTCCGTACACTATCTCTCTCGTACGGCGTCCTGTACAGTGTCCGTACATCGTCTGTATTCTTCTCTCAGGGTTTTTTTTTTCTTTTTGTTATGTAGTTCTAGGAAACCCAAGCCTTCTACTTTTTTATAGAGGTATCTTATTAGGGTTTCAGATATGTTTGATTAATTTAAAATACATTATTTTACATCAAATCAAATCAAGTCAAATTTAAATTAAATAGATTAGTTTAAACTTAAGTTTATCTAATAGATTTAAATTTTAACTAATTATTTAATATAAATCTAGAGCTTAATTCAAATTTAATTTTTCTCATAAATTAAATTTAAATTATCGTATTACTTTAAATTTAAATCTATCATATAGATTTGAATTTAAAACTAATTAATTTAAATTAATTAAAGGATATATATATTTCGAATATATAAATATATATATTTCCAATTTTATAAATTATATATGTATATATATCAAATATGTATATTTATTTATTTATAAAATTCTTTCACCCTAAATTGAACATAACATTCATTGAATCTAGATGCAATTTCAAATTTAATGAATTTAGACATGACATGCTTGAGTTGACTCATTCTTTTGTGCAACCTTATAGGCCTATATGATGTTAGCAGTAGGCTAATAATACTATTTGACCCACAAGTCATAAGCGGTTTCTAGCAAGACATTATGACTACCTAAATCATACAGGGATTGGTGATCCGATGCAACCTGTCATATAACCTTATCACATCCCTTTTGTCACACGATATCTAGATCAAATATGAGACATGAAAATGTCATCCTTATCTTACTTGATTGTCACTTTCTTGATCTACGTGCAGACTGATAGTACAAATGAAACCCTTCCATTCGAGTACGGTCATGCATTTCTCAGTCTCACTTATTGAGGGGCTCAGAGATATCTCTTTATTAATCAGAGGGACAAATCCCATCTTTACCACTTATCTTCTTCTACATGAATTCCACTATACCCGATCATAGCCTTTATGATCACCCGGTTAAAGATGACTTTTGACGATGCCAAAAATAATGTTCCTCATGTTGGAAATTATAGTGATCTCACGTCTAAGGGTTCGGTGATACGGTTATATATATGAGATATGCTTATGACTTAATCCATGTAGCTATCTCATAATGGGTCGATCCAGCATCTTGTTCTCTAACAAGTGCCTATGATTTTGATTCGTATCCTTTTACATGACTAACACATAATCATCAATCAAAATTATACTAGTCTTAATTCATCATCGTTCCTATAATGATAATCGACTAGGGATATTTAGAATAATCAATATGATTTATCCAAGGATATTATTATATAGAACATGCAAAAAATATAATAATAATGTAATAAAAGAAAACTCTTATTTCTTAATAAAGTACAATGTTTGCAATATAATGATTGGCCTAGGGCACATCTC
The DNA here is from genome assembly GCA_026724425.1 of Erythrophleum ivorense. Classification (NCBI taxonomy): domain Eukaryota; kingdom Viridiplantae; phylum Streptophyta; class Magnoliopsida; order Fabales; family Fabaceae; genus Erythrophleum; species Erythrophleum ivorense. The sequence continues at coordinate 247,484 of JAIUCV010000905.1, read as the reverse complement.
CAACATTTATAACCATGTCCCACTATTCTCTATGATTCTAATAGACTTTCATTTGGTCTAAAATAAAACCTAAGCAAGCTTCAAGTGGCGTACAAGAAGAGGGAGTAAGAGGAAGGAAACCAAGGTTTGAAAGTGTAAGAATTCAATACCTTTACCAAACTTTTTCTCCTTTTTCTCCTCTCTCTTCTCATGGTTTTGGTGACTTATTTGGGACTGTTTCATGGTTAGTTTAGTAGGAGGAAGAGAGAAATTTAAGGAAAGCTTAGAAGCTACAGAAAGCTCTCTTGAAAGGCTTGTAAACAAGGTAAGTTTTAAGGTGTAACTTTGCTTCATCTTACCTCCTCCTTCTTTGTGAGTTTTGGCCAAACCTAAGCCCATTTAGGAGAGGATGAATTCAGGTCATAGCAAGGTAGGAACAAGGGTTTTAGAGCATGAGAAATAAGAATATGCAATTGAAACCAAAAGAAAAGCTTTAGAATTTAAGTTATGTTACTTAGGGTTTTAATTACACCTAGGAATTTTTGAAACTTTCTAATGGTAATATAGCTTATATAAGAGTATGTATGAGTTTGTAAGAGATCTAGAAAGCTTTATGGATGGAAAATTCCCTAGGAAATTCCAAAAAACTCCATGGGCTCTTACCTTATCCTATGTCTTAGCCAAGGGAGGGAACAAGTACCTAGGGAGAGTTTTTCTTAATTTCAATGATAGAAATGGTTTAGAAATGAATAATAAATACCAAAGGAACCATTGATTAAATTTAGAAACCATATTTTAAAAGTTAGAAGTTTAAGGTTCCTTTTGGGCATAAAGAAGTAACTTGGTGTTTCTCTTTGAATTAAGTTTGTGATGATTCTAATAAATTTAAATAGAGTTATGTTATACCTGGTAATCCAAAACTGAACTAAACACCATAAATTGAAATAAAAACACCTTAAAGCAAGGTAAACTAAGTTTAAATGAGAGTAAGATGTTAATGAGAGTATCTTAAAATATGGAATAGAGCCTAAGGTTAGCTCGAAACCAGAGCCAAAATGCCTAAACAAAAAGTTACAAAGGCCAGTAGCATTTTTGTAATTTCATATAAGTTTTAGAAAACTCAAAGGAGGAATTTTTAAATGAAAAATTTGAGTTTCTTTGGGGTTCTCGGAGGCCCAAAAAATCATAGAAATCCCTAGAATGGTCAAAACCCTTCCAATTTGAATTTTAGAGTGTTAGTTGACCAAAATTTTGACCAAATCTTTTGGTAAGGTTTTAAATCCAATTTGGGTGAAACCAATGCCGTTTTATGAATTAGAGAACCTAAATTTTATGATGAAAAAAGAAGATCTAAAAAAAGTTGAAATGAGTCCAAAAGGAAAGAACCAACATAAGGGACTGAATTGTAATTTTAAAAAATTATGTAACGGTTGTGTCGAGCAACCTCAAATAAACTAGGTTGGAAAAGATTTGCAACTAGTGACACAACCTAAATTGTCTCCCTTGGAAATGGATTTCAATATTCAATTGAATTTTCTAAATGTAAAAAACTCTAAAAGCTATCTAATTAAAAGGGATTTTTTATTTAATTAAACAACTAGAATTATATTGAAATAAAGTTTAAACACATGAATTAAGAAGCAACTAATAGACATGTGACTAGCTTTAGATTCATCCCTTGATATCCACTATCCTTATCTAATTCAATCATTAATGGTTCTGGTCTAAGAGTCCCTATTTGTATTCATGGCAATGTATCTTGAGTAACTACGCAATATTCAAGACATTAACAATTTGGTATTAAATTGAAACCTCAACTTTACATTGAATCATTAATTCTTGTCTTTAGGATCAATGAACACTTAATTTGAATGATTAATCAATCAATTAGTCTCTGAATTTTCACTATAGGATATTTAATTAACTAATTAAACTCAAAGTAATCCTCAATTCAAACATTAAGCATACAATTCTCTAACATGCATTTCATTAAACACCTTGATTGCATACATGGAGAATTGGAGAAAAATGAAAAATTGAGCACTTAAATCAATCCATTAATCATCAATTACTCTTCTAATTGATGTCTAACTAGCCACCAATTACAAACAACCCAATCCTAATCCATTATAAGCTTAACTAAGCTAATACATGAAAAAGGAAAATGCTAAAAAGAGAGGAAAAATAAAATAGAAAGCTTAGCCAAAATCCCTTTGATAATCTCCATAGATTCAAGCTTTAATCTAAGGTTGTCATCCAAGCTAGTCACAAGAGGGAATTAGTGATTCATAGAGTGGAGAATGATGGAGGAGAATGGAAAGTGAACCATGACTTCAAGGAGATGAATGGATGGTAAATGGAATGAATCATGATGATGGATCGAGCCTCTCCCTCTGCCCATGCTCTCCTTTCCCCTTTTTTTCTTTTTTTTAATTAGTGGGCCCCCTCCTTTTAGCATTTCACGTGCTTCCTTCAGCCTCCCCCTCTCTCACGTTCTTTCATTTATTTTATTCTCCCTTACGTGTTTCTCTTCATATACTCGTGTCTTCATCTTCCACATAATTCTCCCACAAACTTGAGCCACCTTTTGATCATGTGAGAGATTCTTCTTGGGTTTTCCCTCCTATAGCTTCACATGTACCTTCTGCCCTTCTCCATGTCAGCTTCTTCCTAGATCCTCATTTCTTAAGCATGCTCCTTCTAACCTATGCCTCTTGCTTTGTGTATGAGAGAGCTCGTGTGTATTCAAATAACCTCGTGTTGCTTCATGCTGGAGCTGCGAGCTATTCTGTGTGTAACGTGTTGCTACATTTGAGTGTGTAGTGTAACACCCCAAAATTAATTAAAGTGTTAATCATAGATTTGGGTTAATTAAGAATAATTAATATGGGATAATTGGGCAAGTTAAGTGAATGAAAATTTTAGAGAGGTAAATTATTGATATGAGTTTGGATTTAATTAAGTTAGAAACCCTATCTAGGTCCAAATTAAATTAAGTAGGCCAAGGTTAGGAACTAATGGAGGCCCAATCATTTTAGGTACAGACCCAACTTTTTTATGTGAGACTTAGCCAAAGAGGGAGCACCTAGGGAGGGCCCAATCTAATTTAATGAATTAGAGACCCAAGACCCAACTTGCATAAGCTCTTATAAATGGCCCAATAACCCTTGTTCAAGACCCAAATCAATTGAGTTCTTTAAACTTAGTTTAGCCCAATTAAATTTCTGCAGCCCAACACATTAAAGTTGGCCCAACAAGGCTTAAATCTGAAACCCACTTGGTATTGGACCTTTGGGTCAACCCATGGCCCACATTAGACCCAACTAAAACCCTAAACCCTTCAGCCCCTCCACACTTTGCTAAAACACAAACACAAGAGGATTTTCGCACCTTGAGAGGAAGGCTAGGGTTCTAGGCAAGAAATCGACCATTTCTTACTTCTAAGCTCAAAATCAGCTAAGGTAATAGTTGTATAACTTAATCCCCTTCTCTTTCTCTTCAATTTGGCCCAATTAGTTTTTCATTTGAAGCATTTTGTTGTTTGGGATTTTCTTAGTGAAATTTTGTAGGTTGGGGCTGAAGATGTTAGTAGGTAAGTATAAACTCTTCATTTTGATGCATTTCCTACTGGTTTAAGGCCCCCATAGTAGATTTATAGTATGGACCTTAATTTTATGCGAATTTTCCTATGGTTTAGAGTGATGTTTTGATGTTTCTGGTCTAGGGAAGGAAAAACCCAAAATTAGAGGCTCTTAGTGATTGGGTAAGTGTTTCTGAATAGTTCTATATAGTTTAACTCCTTGAGTAATGGGTTTGCTGATAGAAATTGTAATTAGGGATAGTAATGGCTTGATTTTGTGTCCATAGGTTGAAGTAGCATTCAATTGGCTCTTAGAGGATTGGCTACAAGTGAGGTAACCATGGTTTATGCTAATTCCATGCATATGTTTGTTTTAATCTTATAATTGTTGCATGTTTTTGATTTTGATGCTAAATAAATTGGTTGGCTATCTGTTATATGTGATTGGACCTTATGAGTCGATGGTGGAGCTGTGGTGCGGCTACCACCTGTGCATGTGCTTAGATTGGGCATCGAGTTATGATCAGACCCCAGATGCACTGAGCCCTAGTTGTGCTTAATGGGGAGTAGGTGCTGTGGACGAGCCTCTCCTGGTGTTATTGGCCTTTAACATGTGGAATTGTGATTGCTAGGATGTGATAGTAATCATAGATAGCCTAATTGTTTCATTTACTGGTATGGCTGGTATGTTTATTAATACTTATATGAAATCATGCATATATGTGAACTAAACTAAAATATATGAATGGAATTTGCCTTGGTTATTGAGATTTACATCTCACCCCTTTTCATGCAATTATACTTTCAGGTAAAGGCCCTTCAGGTAAGGATAAGGGGAAGTAAGTGGATGAAAATCCATGAGCTCCCGCCATGTGTGGAGGAGGCTACACTTGGGCTGATTTAAGTAGACTAGATGCAATTTTGTTATTCATTTATATAGCATCATCATGTAATTATATTGCCAAGTGTAGGTGTTTATATTTTTATTAGTTGAAATGTACCTATTAAGGAGTTAAGCCTCATTATAACTTAGTATTGGATGTATGAACTTTGTTAAATTCATGATATGGTCTACTATTGAAAATGTCATCATGGTATATATTAGATTGTTGATTTGAATCAGTGATGTATGGAATCTTTAATGGAATATGTATTGGATGATAATGGTTAATAATTCAGGAACTCTTACTGTTTTACTCTATGGACTTGCTGAAAAGGGTAGTTGGAGGAGTAGAAATTAACATTTAAGTCTTGAACTAGTACGGATAGATAAGTTAGGTAAATTAGGCTAGTGAAAACTATTGGAACCCCACAAATTAAGGTAGAATGGCCCTAGGGTGTCATTGGAGGGGGAGTAGAGAGTATGAGACAAGACTTTAGAAGATGTAGGATCAGAAGGCATTTCATCGTGGCCAAAATATTGTTAGCCGCGGCTAATAGAGGCGAAGTTGCCCAGGGGGAGTACCAGAGAGCAATTAGCTACTGCGAGAAGTGAAATTAGCCACAGTGAAATGTGAGAGGCCAAACTGGGAGTCATCTAGAGGGTAATTCACCACAGCTAAATGGGAATTGGCCTCGGTAAACTTTTGTGAAAATGAGTCAGGTGTTCCAGAGAGGAATTAGCCGTGGCAAAAGGGGGAATTGGCCGCAGCCAATAGTGTGAGGCGAGTGAGGTAGGCTCCAGGAGGTTTCCTTGCCTCAGTGCCATATAGGTTAGCTACGGTAAAATCTGTAAAGATATGAAGGTGAACCAGAGAGTAATTGGTCGCGGTGCAAGGACATTTAGCTGCGGCTAACAGTCCCAAACTCTCATTCTAACTTAGAAATCTTGGTGTTTCGTATGGTAACCTCAAGGGATGACTTAGAAACATTAATAGAAGACTCTTGTGAGTTGAGATTAATGGGTAATAGAATCAAAGGCTTATAAATGAGTGTTTGTTTCCCTTGTGTACATGAATGCTTGTAATTATGTGGTTGATGACTTTAATAACATTATAGTTCAAATTTTATTGCATTTTCCATATGTAATTAGTCGTAATGTCTTGTAACCTTGATTTGAGGCTATTAATCATGTATTTTATCTTAATTACAATGATTAGAAGTTAGGGTCGTCACATGTAGTACCCATGCTTTTCTCTATGATGTGAATGAATGCTTTGTGCAAGCTGGTCTCGTGCTTCCTCATCCATGTGTGTGTCAACTCGAGAGAAAGCCTTCATGTATGATTCATGAGGATAAAGCTCGAGAGTATTGCTACATGTCTCTTAATCCCCTCACGTGCCTTTGTACATCTATGTGAGCTTTAAAGGCCTCTTGGACTCACGTGTTTCTTCATCCTTTAACCCCTTCAAACTGTAGCTTCAGTCTTTATTCTGCTCATCTCATAAATCATGTTCTCTTTATACTTCCTCTAGCCCATGTTTAGCTTCTTTCTCTTATTCATTCCCACATAAGTTTCTTATGTAATGAATGGTGCCTTCTCATGTAAATCACGTCTCACGTGGATCAGTCTTCTTCTCGAGTTTGGACCGGGTGAGAGTGCTTTCATTTATTGCTTCCATATCAACTTTGTACTTCATCTTGTGTAGCTTCCTTGTGTCTTGGTGTGTGTATCATGTGTGAAAGAAGTGAGCTGAAGCTTCTTCTTTGTATCCATATGAGAATGGCTGGGGTCCTTTGTGTGTGAGGTGTATGAATTGGGATGTGTATGGAGCTAATGGACGTGTGAATCATGCATGTAGTGTATAAGTAAATGTTTATCCTAGATGAACCTATGTGTATCATGTACGTGTGAGTATATAGAGTGCCTTATGGAAAATGACGTATGAGTGAGTGTGTGACGTGGATAAGCTTGTTGCATGTGAGAGTATGTTACATGGAATCAATTAACATGTATGTGATGTGGCAACCTATGTGATATGATATAGGCGAAGTGCTTTTCCTATGCTCCTCCTCACATTCTGCCCAACCCAAGCCATGTGTGTGTAGCAACTACATGTGCTTATGAAGGTTAATATGAGCTGGACCCATGACATTGTGGGAATGGGGTAACCGGGGTTATTATTAAATTCCATGCCTATGTCTATTTTAATTTTATATTTGCTGCACATGTATGATTTTGAATGCTAAATGAATTGGTCAGCTATCTATTATATTGTGATTGAATCTTGTGAGTTTATGGTGGAGCTGTGGTGCGACTACCACCCGTGCATGTGCTTCGATTGGGCATCGGGTTATCATCAGACCCTAAATGCACTGAGCCCTGGTTGTACTCATTAGGGAGTAGGGCCGTGGATGGGCCTCTCCTAATGTTATTGGCCTTTAACATGTAGATTTGTGATTACTAATATAGGATAGTAGTCACAGATAGCTTAATTGTTTCATTTACTAATATGACTAGTATATTTTTGGATGTTTATATAATTTTATGCACATATGTTAATTAAATTAGAATATATGAATGGAATTTGCCTTGGTTACTGAGATTTGTATCTCACCTAGTTTCATGAGCTAACTATTTCAAGTGAAGGTCCTTTGGGTAAGGATAAAGACAAGCAAATAGATGAACATCCATGAGCTGAGGCCTAGTCTGGGAAGCTACACTTGAACTGAGCTAATTTAGTATAGATGCTAATTTTGTTATTCTTTTGTATAGCATCATCATTTAATTATATTGCCAAGTGTAAGGGATTGTGTTTTGTTAACCTAAAATGTATTTATGGAGGAGTTAGACCTCATGCTAAATTTGTGTCTGATGTACGAACTTATATATGTTTGACATGGAACCTAGCTTCTGCTAAGATATGGTTAACTATTTGAATGTAATCACATGGAATTTGCTTATGCATGATAGTTTGGGAGTAGAAATCAACATCTAAGCCTTGAATTGGTAAGGTTAGATATGTTGGGTAAATCAAGTAGATAAATGTCATTAGCATCTCACAAATTAAGGGAGAGTGTTCCTAGAGGGAGAATTGGAGTGCATGGGATGAAATTTGGGAGGTATAAGCATAGGAGAGAGTCACGCCGTGGCTAGAAGAGTAACAGAAGTGAGGAGCGTTGTGGCACGAGGTGTCTTACCATGGCAAAAAATGAAAATGTTGCCTAAGAAGGGTAACAAAGAGCAACCTTGCTATGGCACAATATGTTTTGCCATGGGTAAGTTAAGGGAATTAGGTGATGAGTGTTCCAATAGCTCCAAGTGGTGTTTCCGTCGTAGCGCCACATAGGCTCGCTGCAGCGAGGGTCTAACTCACCGCGGAAGATTTATGAAAATTTGAGAAGTTGAACTTGAGAGCAACTTCGTCATGGCGCAAATATCTTGGGTTGTAATGCAAGATGCAAAAGTTAGTTTTTAAGTTCCAGTAGCCAACTTAGCTATGGCTGGAAGGTTTCAAGTCACGGCAAATGTTCCTAAACTTCTAGTTTTAGCCTAGAAACCTTGGTTTTTCCTATGGTAATGCTAAGGAATGATTTAGAAACACTTGTAGGAGGTTTTTGTGAGTTTGAATTAATGGATAAATGAATTAAAGGCTTTTGATTAAGGATTAGATTAACTTATGTGCATAAATAATTGTGATTATTTGGTTAATGACTCTAATAACATCAAGGTTCAAATTCCCTTACATTTTCTTAAATCGATTAATTAAAATAGTTTTAGACCTTGATTTATGATTATTAATCATGTATTTAATCTTAACTACTATGGTTAGACATTAGGGTCGTTACAAAAAAGTCCCAAAGAATTGAGTGAGGCTAGATCAAAAGTCCCTAGAGCTTATGATTGATTTGAATAAGTTCATGTGAGTTGAAAATATGACTATGTATGTCTACTAGAAGTATTTGTAGCATGCTTACACTTGTTGACATGAAAATGTGCCATATATGTATGCTTGAAAGGGTGAGTGAGTTATTGGGATTCTTTAAATCTCACTCTTCCCTACTTTATGTTTAACCATGTCTAGGCGAGCCTCATGGAGCAAGGAATGGAAGTCAAGGAGTATGAATGATGATACTATGACAATAGGATAGCTTTTGATGTAATTTAATATCAAAGTATGTATGTATATGATGTTGATGAGATTTAAGCCTTTGATCATGTATAAAAGTATATGAATATGATGTAATTAATGAATTTGGAACTAAATATATGAGTATGTAAGTTCTTGACACTCTTAAGCCTTAACATGCTTGTGTATATGAACTAGTGGAATGATGGTTTTGAGTTCCATGATGATATAAGCCTATTATAATGCTTCTATATACTGTGTTTGAGCTTTTGGACTTGCTCAAATGGTCATGGTTCATGTGGGAAGCCATTTTGGACCATTTGATGTTATAACAAGACCATTTTGAGCCATAATCTTGCCCTAAACCAAAATTAGACCAAATGGACGAATTTTGGCATGAAATTTAAACATTTAGATCTCATCTAGAGCTTTTCATAGAGCCAAAGAACAGAATTTTTGGAGCTCTAAAAAATTTATTATGATTTTTCAAAATTGATCAAATTATGTAGAAACTGTCAGTGGCACTATTCATTTTGTCAGTCTGATTTTTTAGGCTTTTGAGGGTACAAATGAAGTCCAATACTTATAAAATTTTATAAAAATATAGTTAACATTATAAGCTTTCCATAGCCATCAAGAGCACTCAATTTGGATCTATGTAGAGGGAGATATGATTTTTTTAAGTTCCAAGTCTACTGTTGTCTGAAATTTTGACCTAGTTACTATTCCATTGGTTTTCGTGGGCCAAATGATATTTTTTTATCTAAAATTTTTATGGTAGTTAGATGACATCCCAAGCTTTCTAGAAAATCCTAATTTTCATAATTTGGAATTTTTTAGAATTAGTTATGAATTTTCAAATTTTGGATCAGATTTTGAGACTTAAGGAAAAATGCAAGTATGATATTGAATTTGTGATGTATGCCTCAAACTCAAAATACATGCTTCAAATTGTGATCTTTTTGTTTGAATAAGTGTATTAAGAATGGAAGATGACTTTAATAAGACCAAATGGTCTATTTAAGTAAAGATGAGTTAATTTGCCTTATAACGACAACACTTTCCACTGCTAAAGGTGCTAATGTGATGAAAATGGACACTCTAGGCTATTTATGCTGCAAGTTAAATGCTATTTAGATATGGTGTTATAGTTAGGGTTAAGAAATCCTAAAGAGTGGCATGAATTTCCTTGGTTTGGCCATATGCACATTTTGACTAGTATAACACGTAATAGGGACCAAATTTTGAAAAATCATAACTTGAATTATACAACTCGATTTATGCAAACTCAGTGGCTACAAAAAGTTTATAATGAGAACTATCTACTATTAAAATTTTAGGTCGAAGTGAGTTCATTTGGTACCTCAAAAACCTAGAAATTTGAAATTAATTATATGAACAGTGAACCATAATTTTCTACATAATTTAGCCAACTTTAAAAATTTATAAAATATTTTATGGAATTTTAAAAATTATGATTTTTGACTCTGTGAAAAGCTCTCAATGTCCTCTAAATGTCTGCCTATATTTTAACCCAAGACTCACTTATTTAGGCTATCAAGGATGTATGGATAGATTATGACTCAAAAGAAATGAATTTTGGTTCAAAGCGATATCATGCCATTTCTTTCTTTGAGCAAGTTTCAATTCCCAAATGCATTTTGTATGGCTGGTTCAACATGTCATAATTACCATACAACTCAAAATCACTGTTTTACTTACAAGCATACACACATCCATTTAGGAACTAAAGGTACCAAATTACATAATATCACATATTATAATCCATAAATGATTTTTATGTTATAATCTAGTACTTTTAAGAGTGTTGACATGATCATACATCAAAATATACAATTACATATTTATATATGCAAGAGTATGCCATAAAACATAGCCATTTGTCAAAATAACTTTTCTTAGACCTTTTGTTTCTCATTTTTGTTTCCTTGAGAACCACCTAACTGTAATACCATAGCCTCTTAGCTCTCACACAATGGTCACCTAGGCTATTCCAACATATATTTAGTATATTGGTGCATATTTGCAAGGGAGCATGCACTTTTATCCATAAGAATTTGCATAGTTGGAAAGCAATATACATTATTCATAGCTTTAGGGACTATGTGAACTCATTCACATCATTTTTTTATCCATAACATATCCATACATATCATAAATATCACAATTAATTTCATACAATTCGGGTTTGGAACCATGCACCAGAAAAATGAAGAGCTGCTTCAGGTTTGCTGTCACAACTTTTTGGTATAAATTTTGAAAATTCATAATTAATTATAAAAAAATTGAAATCATGAATATGATAGCTTTCTAGAAAGGTCAATATGTTAACTAATAACTAAAAATGATTATAGACTAAGACAATGGCATTTATCCTATGAAAAATAATGGAATAGTACCAAAGGTTGGGCTATATTACGGGTACTATCATGCAACTTTAAAAATTATGTTCTCCCTCTACAGAGCTCTAAATGAGGTGATTTTAGTGCTATGGAAAGCTTATGATATCTAGTTTATACTTGTAAAATTTTTTAAGTATTGGACTTCATTTGGCCTACATGTGACACAAAGAAGCAAACTGACCAAATGAACAGTAACCATACCAATTTTACATAATTTTACCAACTTTGAAAAATTATAATAAATTCTCTAAAGCTCCAAATTGAGTGCTCTTTAGCTCTATGGAAAGAACTAGATGAGACCTACTTGTTGGCCAAATTTCATACAAAAACTCATCCATTTGGTCAGACTTTGGTTTAGCTCAAGTTTTGATCAAATTTGAAGTCCATAATGGGTTCCATATGTACCAAATGCTCTTCTCATCTTTCCAAAACCACTTGAGCATGTCCAAAAGCATAAACGTAGCCTTGGGAAGCATGCCAAATGGTTCAAATCATCATGGAGCCCAATCTCACCATACCACATGCATTTATGCACATGCAAATAAAGGCTCATGGGTGGCAAAAACTCATGTAAGCAAACATTTGGTTCCAATTTCCATTCATTCATGATGTTCACATACTTTTACACATGCTCAATGGTTTACATGTCATAAACTACTCATATATACATACTTTCACATTACATTACATTAGAAACTATTCTATTGTCAAAGTGTTGCACATCATGCTCCTTGGCTTCCATTTTTGCTTCCTTGAACGTCACCTAGACATGGTTAGATTAACAATAGGGAAGAGTGAGATTCAAAGAATCCAAATAGCTTTTAACCCTTTTAAACATACATAATTGATGTATATATATGTCAAAGAATGCATGTAAGGTGTAACATTCGGTTCCCTGAAAACGAGAACAAACGTGAGAAACGTAATGTACTGTTTCTCCGTAAACAAACGAAATTCACCAAATACAAAAGTAAGTCCCTAGAAATGATTTAGTTAAGGTCCCAAAAAATTTGGAAAGCATTCTAGACTCCTAAAAATGAGAATCCCACGCTCAGACAAAAAGAAAAAATGGAGCTAGAATGAAGAAATAAATTGTGACAAAAGATTGATAAAACATAAGGGCATTTTTGTCATTTTAAGAAAATTTTGGAATTCACACAAGAGGGTTTTTTAAATGAAATTTTTGAGTTTTTCAAGGTTCTCAAAGGCCCTGAAAACCATGGGAAGTCTCGGGACAGTTAAATCCCCTCCAGTGGATGTTTTCCAATGTTAGTGCACTAGAACTTTGACGGATTCGTTCAAGAAGGTTTTAGCTCCGATTCGAGTGATTCCAAAGGCATTTTACTAAATTGGAAACCTAAATTTCATAATAGAATGGATGGTTCTCAAAAAGGAGCTAAAACAAATTAGAAACAAAAATACCAAAAATGAAAGGTAAAATGGAAATTTTTGAAAAGTCTTATTTCTTTCACCTATATATATGAGGCGCCCCATCTTCCCCTTTATTTAGCCTCATATGTTTCTACCCTGAACTAGAGAAAGAAGCCCTAGGATGAGGTGCACCAAGGGGAGGATGAAGGAAGGAAGAAAATAAGGTAGAAAGGTATGAATTTTCATGGTTTTTCCTTTCCAAACCTCTCCTTCTCCATTCCCCTTCCTTTCTTGTGATTATATTGAAGTATATAAATCTATTTTAAGGGAGAAATTAAGGAGAAAAGTTTGGATTTGAAGAGAGGAGCCTAAAGAAGAAAAGATTCAAATGAGGAAATAAGAAAAAATAAGGTAATTTTTCTTTCCATGGTTGCTATCCCTTGCTCCTCTTCTCTACCCATTTCGCCCCACTCAAGAAGTCCTAGGAGGGTTTGGTTTTTAGGAAAGGGTGATTCTTAGGAAAAAGGGTGTGGAGATTAAGAATATGCAAAAAGAATTAACAAATAACCATGAAAATTCAAGATATAAACTCTAGGGTTTCATATGCTCCTTGCAAAATATGATTTGATACCTTAATTTCTATGCCTAAATGAGAGTTTAAATGAGCTCCTAAGATCCCTAGAAGTCTCCCCATGTGCTTCCTCCATCAAAAAAATAAACCAAAGTCTATGGAAGCCCATTTCCCTCATTGTCTTGGTCTAAGAGGGTTTGCATACCTAGGGAGAGTTTTAAAAATGAGTCATATATGATGAGTGAACATGGAAAAATTTAGAAACCATAGAAAGTGAGTTGGTGCCTTATGTTCTATAATATGACCTAAAGAAGCAACATGTAGTTAGGCTCTTTATTTTAATTTTGTGATGACTCCAAGAGGCTTAAAAGGAGTCAAGAATCATATTTGAAAGGAAAGAATGGAGTCTAGAATTTATTTGATAGGTGTTATTTCATTAAATGCATTCTTGAAAACATGAAAGGGCTAATGAGCCAAGCTAGTGTCTAAACAAGTTGTGTGGCCTTAGACTTTGCTTTAAGAATATCATTAGCTTCCATATGATGTGTCTATGCCAAGAGGAATGATCTCCACCTTCTTGAGTGTGTGAGGTCAAGGGAGAGGATTCAAGGCTTAAGGACAAAATGTACAAATGCTAGTAGGGTAGCTCTCTCCACCTTCTCTCATGCATGATTGCTTGCTTTACTTGTCTTTGAATGTGTGTATGTGTATTTCAAGCCATGAAAAATGTTTTAACATGAGCTCTTACTCCATGGTACCATGATGATGTATTATGTTTTTAAATAATATTCATGATATTCGTTTTGGTTTGCTTGAGTGTGGTGAGGCCAAGAACCCTTAGCCATGATGAGGATGAGCCAAAAACCCTTAAGATTTAATTGAGACAAAGAAAAAAGTCTCCCAAAAGTGAGATTGACTCCCAAGAGCAAGGTTAAGTCTAAGAACCTCTTAAAGAATGGGTGATGCAAGTCCAAAATCCACAAGTAAATGATGTCTAATTGCTACAAAATTTTATATGAAAAAATTAGACATTCCCAGTGACTTGTGCCAACTAGAAGCACCTCATTTAGAGGTCTAGAGAGGGAGATATGAATTTTTAAACATTCTTCCCAGTATCAAGTCCCCCAACTAACCTCAGGTACTATTTGATTGAGTTTCAAGATCTAGACATGCCTGAAATTGTCTAAATTATTTTTTTCCTCTAGCTAATATCTGTAGATTTCCATATTGGTATCATTTGCATGGATTAGATTTTTTTAGAATTAATTGGATATTTTTAAAATTTGCTGCAGTAACTTGTGATAGTACCAGTGGACAGCCAAACCTCTGGACATTTTTGGATGTCAAATGTATTTTGTGTTGTGTTTAAAGGTCTAAACATATTTTTTCCATAAAGTAGATATGTGTAGCTTTTCATAATGGCCAAGAATGTATGTTTTGAATTTTTCTAGAATTATTTATGATTTTCCAAATTTTGTGACAAAAGTGAGAAAATTCTAGCCGAAAATACATATATGTGTTTTATGCTTCCCTTTGGTTTCCATAAGTTGTAGGTCACTTTTAGTGATGGAAATGAGTGGCATCCATGTAATTAAATATGAGAATATGATATATGAGTTCACATGGTCCACTTGACAATGAATGAAATTTTTATATGCGACGCAACACTAAAATAATCAATATTTTAATGCCATTTTCTTGCCCCTCATATGAATTGCTTGATATGAGGCATAAAGATAACATGAAAAGAGCTAGGAATTTATGGTGTTACATATGGCATTTAGGCTACTCATGAATATACAAAAACTATTTTCTTTATCATATAAACTCATACATGGCAAACACAGGCTCTCAAGGGCATTAGTCTATCCTCATCCAACTTTCTTGGGACTTTTAGATTTGTCTCACCCACTTTCAACAGACTTTTGACTTAGCCTCACTTTTCTTGAGACTTTTGGCTTTATCTCACATATTCCTAAAGATTTTTGGCTTATTCTCACCCATACTAAGGGACTTTTGGCACAACCATACCCATTCAAGCCACTTTGCAATTATAAACACTTTTCAAGAAACATAATGATACCATAACATGTAAGCAATGGCTAGGAACATTTTCATAGTTCAAAAATATATACAAGCACTCAAACACAAATAAACATCCAAGTAATGCATGAGAGAAAGATTAGAAAGCTACCTTAAAGAAAGAACACAATACTTTTCCCTTGAACTTGTCTTCCCCTTTTTGGCCAAGCCTATGGAATTTGGTGGCACTTGACTCTCTTGGCCTAGACACATCAAATGAGACATATTTAAATCTTTGGAACAAGCTTACCCTTATGTAAGCTCTATGCATGGCTACTTTCTCATATAACTTAATTATGGTTCCATACAAGACACAATGAAGTAACTATAGGAATTTATGATCTTGGCTCCATTTTCTCCTTCCATCTAAGTCTCTTGACTCCATTTAAACTCCATGGAGTTATCATAAATTCATTTTGAGGAGCCTACCTATAAGTTGCTTCTTTATGTCTCATTATGGAGCCTACACCTCCTTCTCACAAACCAAGGCTTCTAAATTTTTTCTGAGGCTCCATTTGATATTTATTTATTATATCTAGTCCCATTCTAGCCTTAGAAAAATTTAAAACACTCCCTAGGTGCATAGAGTTTGTTTGGCCGAGACATGAGCTTCCTTGGTGCACCTATGGATTTTGCAAATTTTCATGAAGGGAATGGCATTTGGAAGGCTTCTTAGATATCTTGAGAACTCATTCACACTCTTAGATAACTTGAATTATTACTTGGAAGCTTCATCTTGGCATAGGTGCAACTAAATCCTTAGGTTTGGCATATTGAAATCTAATACTTTTCTTTGGAATTTAATTGCATATTCTTGTTTCCTACGCTCTAAAACCTAAGTTTCTTGCTTGGTCTTGGTCAGAAATTAATCCCTTCTACATGCTCTCTGATCGGCTGAACAAGAGCTCATGAAGAACAATAAGGAGAAAGCAAGAAAGTTCATGGAAGTTACCTTGTTTCAAGCCTTTCCCAAGAGCTCTTTCCTTTGCTATAGGCTTCTTCTTCAAATTCTAATCTCCTCCCTCTGAACCAATCCCAAAATAGTCCTAAATCAAACACTAAAACCACATAAAGAAAGAGGAAAACAAGATTAATGAAGGAAGAAATATGAAATTCTATTGTTTCCTTACCTTTTCACAAGGCTTTTCTTTTTCCTCTTCCCCTCCTCTTGTGCGTGCTTCATGGCTGGACTCTCCTTTATTTTGGATAGAAGCAAAGTCAGTTAAATGGAGAGGAAGGATGGGACACCACTTATAAGAAGCAAGTTTCTTAAAATTGTCCTTTAAAAATTTCTTTTATGTCCCTTTTTCTTGGCTTTTGCTATCTAAGCTCATTTTAGCTCCTTTTTGAGAACCATCTTTTCCATCATAAAATTTAGGTTCTCTAACTTATAAAATACCTTTGGTTTCACCCAAATTGGATCTAAAACCTTCTTGAATGAAAAGGTCAAAATTTAGGTCAACTATCATTCTAAAACGTTAATCAGATGGGTTTTAACTGTTCTAAGGGTTCTTATAGTATTTAGGGCCTCTGAAAATCACAAGAAACTCATTTTTTTTCCATTTAAAGATCTCTCCTATGAGTTTTTCTAAAAAGTGCCTAAAATTATGAAAATATCACTATGTTTTCGGTGATTTTTGTTTAACTATTTTGGCTCTGTTTTCAGGGTACCTTAAGTCTCTTATTATTTGAGGTCTAGATTATTGCTCTAATTTTATTTGGTTTTAAATCTTTCTATTTAGAAGACTTCCTTTTATAACAAGGCCATTTTCATCGTTTTTACAAAAACTGGACGTTACATTAACCATGATTAGTAGAAATAGGGGAAAATGAGATCTAAAAAATCCAAATAGCTAATCCAACATTCAAGCATACATATATGGCTCACTTAAGTTTAAAGAATGCAAGCATGCATGTCACATAACTATATATGATTTATATTCATGCATTAGGAATCTTATGACTCTATCAAGAGCAATTTCATGCTCTAAGGACTTTTGGTTTGACTTCACCCAACAATTTGAGACTTTTCATTTAGCTTCACCCTTTTTTAGGGACTTTTGACTTAGCCTTACCCACAAATAGGATTTTTGGCCTAGCCTTACCCTTTTTAAGAGATTTTTGGCACAACCCCATCCATCAAGAGCCAAATCAATTCTAAATGCAATTAAATGTCATGTAATTGCATATGATCATTAAGAAATCAACAATGTACATAATTTGCATCCAATACATATAAGCAATCCAAGACACTCAAGCAAACCAAATACACAAACACAAGAATGAAGGAAAAACTAACTTGACACAAAGAATTCAATGGATTCTCTTTGGCTTCTCTCTATTACTCCATGGCCCTACATTCACACTTGAATGGAGATTCACTTGCTTGGCTTAAACACATCAAATAAACCACAAAATTAACAATGGAGCCATGCTTATACTCATACAAATCTTATATTAGTCAATTAGGCCTTTAGGTATACATATGACTCATTGAATGCTTATAAAGAAAATCTTATAAATCAATTTTTTGGCTCCAAAATCTTACTTAATGTGAGTTATATAACTCCATTAGAACTCATTAGAGCCATCATATGCTTGCTTTAAGAAACCTAGCATCAAATTGCTTCTTTAGGCATAATTGAACTCTAAATTTTTACCTTTCAAAGTAAGGCTTCTAAATTCAAACCAACGGTTTCATTAGCATCTATAATTCATTTTTAGACAATTTATAACATTGGAATTATTGAAACTCTTCCTAGG
Organism: Erythrophleum ivorense; assembly: GCA_026724425.1. NCBI lineage: Eukaryota > Viridiplantae > Streptophyta > Magnoliopsida > Fabales > Fabaceae > Erythrophleum > Erythrophleum ivorense. Next base: position 229,706 of record JAIUCV010000905.1, on the reverse strand, counting down.
TATTAGTTCTCCTTCATGGCCAAGACATACATAAGAATGGAGTTCCATAGAGTTTTTGTTAAATTTTTATAGAATTTGGCACATATAGAATATCTTTGCCTCTTTTCTATTCTAGATATGATCTTGTAAGATTTGAAATACCTTTCTAGGGATCCAAAACTTTTAGGGTGCAAATCAAAATCCCAATTACCAAATCTTGCATCTTATGGCTTCTTAATTGTTTCTCTTGGTTCAATCTTAATCTCTATACTCTTAAACCCCTAAAACTACCATGCTTAAGCCAAAATCAATCTTTCCCTAGAACATGCATAAGTTAGCCAAACATCGAAGGCTATAGGTAAGCAAGGATAAGTAGGTTTCTTGTACCATGTTATATATCATTTGAAAAGGCTTTGAATGGATATTATTATGGTGTAATTAGTTTCCTTTAAAGAGCTTCTTCCTCCATGGATTCAACCATAAAACTCCCTCTTTTAGAAAGATAAAACCATAGAAAGAAAAAGAAGAAAGAATAAAAAAACTTTTATAAGAGCAAGATAGGCAAAATCTCAATATTTACTTATCTTTGGATAGCTTCTTTCTCCCTTCTCTCTTGGTTCTTCTCCATGCCTCTTGGTTATATTTTGGAGCAAAAGAAAGTTAGTTATAAGAGGGAAAGAGGTGGCGTGGCACTTATAAGGAAGAAAGGAGGTGATTCATAGCAAATTTAAAAATTGTTGTTATGTCCTGTAACTTCAATTCCTCTACTTGGACTCATTTTAAATCATTTTTTAGAATTGCTTGTTCCATTCCTTTAGTCTATTAAAAGCATTTAATTTCAAATTTATGAGATTTAGAACAATCTAAAATAATTTGGCCAAAGTTTGGTTCAATTGATGTAACAACTGGCTTTTTAATTGAACTATGACCAGTATGTTAACAAAAAAGGATCTTAAAGTAAATTGATTAAGGTAAAATAATGGTAAAATATTAATCAATACATCGAGAAATGGGGATAAGAAATCCTACATGGAACAAAAATGAAGCTAAAATAGCAAAATGAAAAAAAAGGCTTATCATTGGCAAAATTCTAATTTTGAGAAAATTTTAGGAAACTTGAGGAAAAGAGTTTTAAAGTCTAAAATTAAGGTTATCAGGATTTTCAGAGATCTTAAAAATCATAAAAATAGTTAGAATCAATTAAGGCCCTTTTGAGGTGCTAAAAAAGCCAAACAATGCCAAAACTTTAGGTGAAGCTATTTTTCACTATTTAAGCTATTCAAATCCTAAAAATAATGTTTTTATGTGAAAGAGAATCCAAAAATTTATAAGGAGTAGTTAAATTCTAAAAAGCCTAAAAGATGAGTTCAAATGGAAGAAACAGGCGTGTAGGGGCAAAATGGTCATTTAGAAAAATTATAAAATGAGGCTTCTTAAGATACACATCATCATCTTCTCCAAGCTTCCATTTTTATAAAAAAAACTCATCCATGGCGTCACATTAAGGGAAGAGAGAGAGAAGTTTAAGCCTCTGTTTAGGTAACTAAACGGCTCCATTTCACCTCGTACCAATTAGAAAAGTTGTTTCTCTTTCTAATAGTTTTCTAATGGTGATTTTCTTTTCTTGAAAACTTGGATATTCAGATATGATCTAAGCCAAAAAAAAACTCTGTTCAAGAAACCAATTGGTGGAAATTAATATACGTGAAGAAAGCTTCATTTTAAGGTAAGATTTCATTTGAAACATTTGTAAAATCTTGTGTTTTTAGGCCATATAAGTTTCAACCTAGAGAGAGAAAATGAGAGAGTTTTTCTTCATGAGTTCCTGATAGAACCAAGGGTTTTAACATACAAGGATTCCATATATAACACTATTTTCCATTGAATCATAAAAAAAAAAAAAGCAAGTTAGACCATATTGTGTAATGGTTTGGCCCAGGCTTCTTCAAGGGCTAACCAAGTTCTTTTTCATTCCTAATTAGTATATTTAGACATTATTTGATACAAGGAACAAGAATCTAAGCTTATAATTAATTAATTAAAACCTTGAAATGTATAAGTTAGGGTTTTATGGTTCCATATTTGGCCAATAGGAATTTCAAGGGGTTTGGAAATTGTTCAATGGATTCTTGGGCTACGAATAATCTTAGAATGATGTAAGAACAATTATGGAAGCATTAGATTGAACATAGAAGTTAGATTTTGGAAGTTTGAAATTATGGTTCAAGAAAGAGCATTATGCAGATAATTGGCATTAGGTTAGCGTAATCTATGAACATTATATTTTGTTTGGACACACTTCAAAATAATAATAAAATTAGACTAACAAAAAATCAAAAGAAGTAATAAAAAATCAAGAGAATCAAAAATAGAAAGAATCATGAAAAAATCAAAAATAGAAAAAAATCATCAAAATCAAAATCAAAATCATTAAGAAGATTAAAAAATAGAAAAAGTCATTACCTTTTCAAAGCAAAAATCAAAAAAAGAAAGAGAAGGAATGAAAAATGATAAAAAAAATAAAATTAATATATATATATAAGAAAAAAAGAGAAAAAAATAAAAAGGGTAAATAGAAAATAAAATAATAAAATGTCAACAAAAAAAAGTATAAAAGGAAAAAGTCCATCAACAAATCATGAGTTTTCACAAAATAAAAATCATGTTAGTAGGAGCCCAATATAATACACAAAAAAAAAATTAGAGAAGAAGAGGGAAATGAATATAAAACCCAGAGTCTACGTTTATCTGGTCTTATTCATAAAAAAAGAAAAACTAAAACCAATTGAAAGAAAGATTAACTGAAATGAAAAATAAAAAAATAAAATAAAAATGGAGGCCCATTTTGTTCAACCCATAAATCTCACAGACCCTCTGCCTCTCTGACCCAAATCAGAAGCCCACTACCCGAAATAGAAAAAGGAAAAAGCAAAAAAGAAGAAAAGGAAACCCTAGATAGCGCTGGGGGGGCTCTCTGCTCTGGCACTCTCCCGTGGGCATTTTCGGACGCGACGCGAGGAAATCGTACAAGAGATAGGCGAGCACTGGTACTGCAAATTCGTGGAGTAGAGGGGTACGTTCTGGTATGCAAGGTAAAGGAGGACGCGCAGGCGAGAGTGAATTCCACTCTCGATTTCAATATAAAATAAAAGGGAGGATTTCCTTGAGGAGAGGTTCTTTTGGGATTAGAAAGGAAGAAGCAGAGTGTAAATAAGAGAAATAGCTATTGGGGAATTCAGGGTTGGAGAATTTTTTCGAGTGGAGAGAAGAATCAAGAGCTAGAAAAGAGAGGCTCAAGATACAAAAGGGGGGAGCTGGTTTCGAAGGAGAAGGGAGTCAGAGAATTGAGAGTGAGAGGAGACTGCACATTTTCGAATTCAGTTTGAGAATGGAGAAGAGGAGATCCACGAGGAATACTTAAGTTTGCTGCTCGATTTGACAGGTACTGCTCTGCATCCATGGTCCACAATATATAGGATTTTTCCATCAGATTGGTTTGCTGAATTTGATAACTCTGTTTATTTTGTTCTTGAATTAAGGACCAATTGGTCTTATAGCCCTTTGTTATCACTGCTGCCAATTAGTATGGGGTATTATTTTGGTTTCATCACTATTCTTGTTGATTGTCTTGCTGTGCATTCTTGATATATGGATATTGCTTCTAGTTGGTAGATTATGGTAAGGGATGAAAGAATGAAGATGAAGGATAAAATTTTGAAGTTATTTTTCTTTTCTGAGACTGTGTAAGATCTGGGTGTATTCTAATTCTGTCATCGTAACTTGGATTTTAATACTTCAGATAGGAATTTGAAGCTTCAACATTTTTCCATAATTGCACCCTCTTTTCCATTCATTCGATAAGTTATTTGCTGTTAACCCTGTAGATGGAGTGGGTTGGTTGAGTCTACATATTTTTGCTGACCTTTAGTAATGTTTTATATTAATCATCCATTACATGGTTGGTAGGTGGGTATGATCTTGGCAAGTTGATTTGTTTGGTGCCTATTCTTTGATTATGGATAAATAAACCCAAAAGTGTATGTTGTTATAATACATGTGTCCAGAGCTTGCCTTGTTTCTCTTTCTTTGTTTGGGTGCTGAATTTTTGCTGCATTGTCTTAGCATGCTGATTTGGTGTAAAGTGTCCGCATAATCTCTGGTTAAAGTAAATCATGCCATTAATGAATAAAGGTGTATATGAGTTGTTAGTGCTGGCTGGATTTGCTTCTTGACGGGTTTTAGAGAATAATCTCCATGGTCTGATTCCTCTTAGAGTTTCTGTTTGTGCAAGTTTTCCTTAAATTTTGGATACATGTGTGAGCAGAACTATGTGTTTTATTGGTTCAGTTCTGAATTGTGTTGGATGAAATGTGAAATTTGATGAGTGTTTTTGGTTTTGTTTGGTATGTGACTGAGTCTATCCATGCCAAGCACACGAAAGGAGAACATAGGCTGCTGCAAGAACCATGAAGGCTGGAAACTTGTGAATTGATTCTTTTTCTTCCCTCGTTTCTTTGTAAATGTGATTCAAAAGAATATGATGATGGTCATTTGAACACAAAACAACCACTCTCACGATTTGTTATTCGCCGGTAAATATTTTATCTTGATCTTATTTTTTTTATTTACCTTTACTGTTATTTTATTTTGTTATTTTTCATTTCTTTTTTTATTTTAGAGTAGTCGTGTGGGATTATATATCCTCTTAAGCGGAACCATCTGAGTATCATGTAGGACAATAAAGTCTCCTTAGTATTCCTTATTTTCATTTGCAAGCTTGGGTTCCAATGACCCTCGCTAATTAATTTTTTGCCTTCAACATCCAAAGAAAACACGCTTCAAAAAGAAATTCAAAACTATTTTAAGAAGCTAATTGGGGTTCTTCTAATATATATATATACACGTATATTTTTTTTTTAGACAAAATGAGATATGTTTTTAAGAATAAAAAAGAGAAAGAGAAACAAAAAAAATCTGTTTCAATGAAATAATAAAAAAACTCTTGCTTTTTTTTTTATGAATGTTTTTCTCTAAAGATCAAAAAATGGCATCAAATTTTCTTTTGAAACTAGTCAAGACAAAAAATAACACAAGACCAACACAAACACAAAAAAAAACCATAAAACGTGCAAAACAAAACTAAAAAACAAAAACAAAAAGTAAAAATCAACAAAACGAAAGCAAAACGAAAAAATTAATAAAGAAACAAAAAGGAGTGGGGGGGACTTTGTTTTTAAGAAGCAGAAATAAAAACACCAAATTAGAATTAACAAAATTATTTGAAAAAAATTAAATTATAAAGAAAAAATATAAAAAAATAACAATAAAACAAAAACAACAAAAATAAACCAAAAAACAAAAACAAAACGAAATAAAACAAAATAAAAATAAACACAAAATAAACAAAAACAAAAGAAAAAAACAAAGATGTGAATTAAAAAAACAAAACAAAAAATGATAAAAATAAAAGAAAAGAAAAAAATATAAAAATGAAAACAAATAAAAACAAAAACAAAAACAACAAAAAATAAAACTAAAATAAAATAAAAAATAAAATAAAATAAAAACAAAAAAAAAGTTAAAAAGTTAAAAAAAAAGAGAGAAAAGATGAAAAAAATAATTTTAAAAATTGAAGATACAAGAAAAGTAAAGAAGTAAAATTAATTTTATTTTTAGTAAATTAAAACACATTAAACCAATTTTTTTTTCTTTGTCTTTTTCACCAAAAATAAAAACAAAAACAAAAACAAAAACAAAAGATTAAAAACAAAAAAAGACACAAATAAAAACAAAACAAAACAAAACAAGACACAAATAATAATAATAATAATAATAATAATAATAACAACAAAATAAAAAACCAAAAAAAGAGAAAAACAAAACAAAAATAGAAAAAAAAATAACAAAAACTAAAAAACAAAACACCCACCCTCTAAATATAGTTTTAAAACCCGAATTACATGGATTTTAATTTCTTTAGAGGGTACATAAGCCCTAAACTTTTATACTATGTCAAGTACGCTTCTATAAATAAATATTTTCTTCTAATTTTTATTTTCTTAATTTCTTTCCTTTTATCTTTCTCTTAATCTAGTTTCTTTAATTTCTTTAGCTTTTCTATTTTCAATTTTATTCTTTTAATTTTTTTTCCCTTTTGCATGTGATTTGTTAGGAGAATTAAAATAGAATAGAGGTTATATTAATCTTGTACAACTAATTTAGGATAATCGTTTATAGGAATGAGTATAGTGAGGTATTTAATACTTTCCCCACTTAAAATTGTCTCTTGAATCCAAATCTGGTTCACCTATCATTTTTCTTATAAAAGGTTTTTTCAAAGTTTTTCCTTTTAAAAATAAAATTTTGGTGGCAACTCTACTACTTTTAATTTTGATTTCGATTTTCGTTATTTTTGAAAATCAAAATTTTTTTTGAAATTTTTCTTTCTTTTATAGGCACCACACGGTCGCATTTTCGAGTGTGATATAAACAAGCTTGTAATGCTTTTAATCAATTCTAATATGACTATATAGAGTATGTATGACAAGATTTTGAAGCCTAGAAATGGAATTCTTAAAATCACCCCTTGATACTTAAGGTTACATAATGTATCCCATTATGTGAAAAAGTGAAATTATCAAATGAATAGTGCCATGACCAAATAAATAGTAATTATGGAATTTGTAGCCTTAAACATGAATTCTAAAAGCATAAATTGGCTTAGGATTTAAGCTTAGTGAAATCTCTAACCTAAAGCCTCAGTGAGAAGTTAAAGTCAAAAGAGATTTTCTCAAATTTAGCCCTTGAATAACAAATTTTGTCAATTTATCTACTGTTACAAAAATAGCATCATATCCAAAAGATATCTTAGGTAAACTCATTGTAACATCCCAACATTAATTAAGGTATTAATCATGGATTTGAACTAATTAAAAATAATTATTATGAAATAATTAGGCAAGTTATATGAATAGGAGTTTATGGAAAAATAAATAATTAATGTAGGTTTAAGATTCAATTGGGTAAAAACTTAATCTAGACCCATAATTAATTTAAGTAGATAATGAATAAATACTAATGGAGGCCCAATAATTTTAGATACAGATCTAACTTCCTATTGTGAGACTTGGCCACAGAGAGATTATCTAGCAAAGGCCCAATCTAATTTAGTGAGTTAGAAGCTCAAAACCATACTAAAATTCTAAAAATTCTATAGCCCAACAAGTAAAAATTTGAACCCCATGTGGATTTAGGCCTTTGGATCAGCCTAAGCCCATCTAAAACCCTAATCTAGTCAGCCTTATTCCCTATTCTGCAGCCACACTTTAAGAAATTGGAAGCCAAACACTTGTGCTGCAAAAAAAAAACAAAAGTCCATTTTCGCACCTTGAAGGAAGAGGCTAGGGCTAGCAATGTAAATCTATCTTCTCCTACTTCTAGAGTCAAAATCAGCCCAGGTGAGTGTTATATAACTTAATCCTCTCCTTTTCCTTTTTATTTTGACCTAATTGGTTTTTCATTTGGAGCATTTTCATTATACCCAAAATCTGATATGGATTATTTGATAATTTTTTGGAGGATTTTTAGAGGTTGAGGCTAAGATGGATATTGGATAAGTGTAAACTCTTCATTTTGATGCATTTACTATTAGTTAGAGACCCCAATAATTGACTTATGATATGAACTTTATTTCTATGCGAAAATGTCCATAATTTAGGGTAATATTTTGAGGTCTCTGGTGTAGGGAAGATAAAATCTGAATTTTTGCTCTTGTAGTGGTTAGGTAAGGTAGTCATTGGTGGTTTAATTCTCTAAGTATTGGGTTGCTGCTATAATTGATGAATAGGAATGGTGATGGTCTAATTTTGTGTTTATAGGCTAAGGTAGCATTGTTGTTGATTCCCAATGAATTGTCTACAAGTGAAGTAATCGGGGTTAATGTTAAATTCCATATATATGTCTACTTTAATTTTATATCTACTATACATGTATGATTTTGAAATGCATAATGAATGGTTGGCTATCTGATATATTGTGTTTGGACTTTGAGTCCATGGTGGAGCTGTGGTTCAGCTGCCACCCGTGCATTGTACTTCGATCAGGCACCGGGTTATAATTAGACCCTTGTATGCACTGAGCTTAGGTTGCACTCATTGGGGAGTTGGCGTCATGGATAGGCCTCTCTTGATATTATTGGCTTTTAACATATGAAAATATGATTGTTAGTATGGGATAGTAGTCCCTGATAGTCTAATTGTTTCATTTGTTGATATGACTATTATTTCTTATACTTATTTGATTAATTGCATATATGTTAATTAAATTAGAATATATGAATGAAATTTGTCTTTAGTTACTGAGATTTGTATCTCACTCTATTTCATGGGCTAACTATTTCAGGTGAAGATTTTTTAAGCAAGGATAAAGGGAAGCAAGTGGATGAACCATTCATAAGCTAAGACCATGTGTGGGAAGTTATGCACTTGGATGGATATAATTAAAGGAAAATTATGTTGAAGGATCAAGAAGAGAAAAAATTTATTTTTAAGGACCATTACCATTAGGTTCAATGATTTATTGCTAAACTCAGTGGTAATCATCCTAAAACAAGTAGTAATAAGTCCTTAAGAATAAATATTTTCATTTCTTGATCCTTTATCATAATTCTCCCTATAATTTAAGATAGATGCTAATTTTTGTTATTATTTTGTATAGCATCATTGACGGTTGTGTCACATAACCTCAAAATAAACTAGGTTAGAAAATATATAATTAGGGGTGCAACCTAGATTGTCTCCCTTGAAATTGGAATTCAATGTTTACTTAAGCTTTCTAAGTGTTAGATAACTCTAAAAATTTCTTAACTAAAGGGGGTTTTGGTTCTAATTAAACTAATTAGAGTTTAAATCGAATCAAAATTCCTAGCTACTTACTTATACCTAAATGCATGAATTATGGTTGAATGATAGATTTGTGACTAGCCTAGGATTCGTCTCTTAGTATCTACTATCTTTATCCTAATTCAATTATAATTAATTCTAGTCTAAGAGTCCATAATTATGTTCATAACAATGTATCTTGAGTTACCAAGCAAGAATCAAGAGATTTATAATCTAATATTGAATTGAAACCTCAATCTCGTATCAAATCGTTAATTCTTGTCATTAAGATCAATGAATACTAAATTTAATTGATTAATGGATTAATTAGCCTCTGAATTATCACACTAAGATGTTTAATTAACCAATTAAACTCTAAGGAATCCTTAAATCAAACAATTACATACACAATCTTACTCATGCATTTCATCGAACACCTTGATGGCATACATGGGAAATTAGAGAATAATGAAAATCCAGCACTAAAATTAATTAAATAATCATTCAAATTCTCTCCTGATCAATGTCTAACTAGTTGTCAATCATAAACTACATTAATCTCAGTCAATTACAAGTTTAACCAAACAAGTTCAAAGACAACAATTAATATCGAAAGAGAGAAAACAAAATAGGAAGCTTAGCCTAAATCCCTTGCTATTCCATGGACTCAAGCTTTAACTAAGGACTTTCTTCCAAGCTAATCACAAATGGAGAATTAAAGCTTCATTGGATGGAGATGGAAGGATGATGTTATGGGAAAATGGCTACTGCGTGTGGAGTCGAGAGTTTAGAGTGTGATTTTTATTCAATGAATGAAAAATGGTCTCTAGATGATGTATTATGCCTCTACTCTAGTGTGTTTTTAATCCCCCTTACATGCTTTATTTTTGCTGATTCACGTGCTCTCTTCATTCCTTCTCATTGCCCGTAGCTTCCTTCTTTTGTGTATAAGTGTGGGCCCCCCCCCAAAAAATATAATAATCATCTTCCACGTTCTATCAAGCTTGTAGCTTTTCTTTGCTCAGCTCCTCATGTACTTCTGCCCATAGCTTCTTCTTTTTTCCAATGTCCTTTTCTTCTTCATGCTTTTTATCTTTAGCTCCTTCAACTCTTCCTTCATTTACTCTCTTATTTAGCCCATTTCTTCCACGTTCTCCTTCATTTAACTTAACTCTTTCACGTTAAAACTATAGCTCCTTCTCTCCACAACAACTCGTGCTTCCTTTGTTTTTGCTTGTGGCTTCTCCTTCTCTCAAAAACTCGTAGTAATTGCTTTGTTGCTTCTGCTCTTCTCTAGCCCAGCTCCCTTGCATTTTGAAGTCTTTTTTGTCCGCCTTTTTCATTGCGTTATACCCTCAGTCAGCACATTCAGCCTGTGGCATTTTTGTTTATCGTGTTGCTTCTCTCTTACTTTCACAGACCCGTAGCATTAGTTTTGCTCTCCAAAACCTATGGCTTCTCTTCATTCCCAACTCCCCTCTCCCTTTCTTCTACATGTCCAGTTTCATGACTGAAGATCCTGTGGAAAATGAGTGTTAAATAAGGATGTGTGGCTGTGAGTGAAGTGAGCTGGACATGTGTGCTTACATGAACCCATGGTTCTTCTTGTGTTTTGGTGTTGTCTTGTGAGTTATTAGTGGAGTGTAAATGGATGAAGCTACGTGTTAATGTAGTGTTTGCGTGGAAGAATGGAGTGCTGAACATGTATAACATTCGTTTCTACCCTATGACTACATGCAAGTGAATGAAAGTATGTGCATGTGATCTGCCATATGTTAGCATGCTATGAGCTATTCTAGAGGAAGCCTGTTGTTGAATCAAATTGTGTGATGTGAAGGAACTTTTTGAACCTTGGATGGCAATGTGAAGCATGTGTAATCTTGTATATGGCATGGGGTGAGAGAGTGAATTTTTAATTTTTTGGGTTTATACATCTTTAAGACAAGTTTAGAAGGTCATTTTGGTGTATCCCCACGTGCTCAAGTGACCATGGTTGCCTTAGAAGCAATTTTGGACCATTTGGACCCCTTTGATGACACAAAATAGACCATTTCACAACCCAACATTAAGATCTGACTAAATGAACGAATTTACCCATGATATTTGGAACACATATAGATCTTATCCATAGCTTTTTGGAAATCCAAAGACCAGATTATTTGGAGCTCTGTGGAATTAATTATGAATTTCTAAAGTTGGCATTTTTCTATTGAACTGATGCAGACATTGTTTATATGGTCAGTAATTTGGGCTATCATTTGAGGAACAAATAATGTCCAATGCTCATGAAATTTTACAGGTATAAACTAGATATGATAATATTTCTATAACCACCAACATCACCCTAATTTGACATTTGAGTAGGGAGATATAAATTTTTGAAGTTGGAGGATAATACTAGTAATGATAGTCGATCTCTAGTACGATTCTATCAATTTTTAGTAGTTAGAAGACTCTGTTGTGGCCTAAATTTATTTTTAGCATATATTAGACATTTATATCTTTCCAGAATGGTATAGTGTACTTGATTTAAATTTTTTTAGAATTAGTTATGATTTTTCAAAATTCAGGCACAGAATCTAGATAGGGTACCTGAGGCTGCACACTATGTTTTTTAGTATACCATCCATTTGCATGAGTTATAGGCCACTTCTTGAGTTTGTTATGAGTTTTATTTGTGTACTTAAATGTGAGAATGAAATGGATGAGTCCATATGGCCCACAGAACATTGAATGAAAAATTTATCCGTGACATAACATAACTAAATTGATTATTTTTAATGGTTTTCTTTCTTCCTCTTGTGTTGTTCATGGAAGGAAACCTAGAATTTATATGAGATGAGCTCTATAAATATGGTGTTACATTTATTGGTATTAGAGCAAAGTTCCAGGCTTTCTAAGATTAGATTAGGCTTGAGGATGTGGCAACAAGGCTATGTAAGGGCTTGTATGGTTATGTAAAGCCTTGTATGAGGCATTTTGGGTGTGTGAAGGTAGTTTATGGTTATGTTCATGATAAGTGAGTTGTAGAATGATTTTAGAGTAGATAGTGAACATCAGGAAAGGTTGGCCTCTAGAATAGCTTAAGCAAAGCTAAGTGATCTGACAGTTAGAGCTTTATGAAGTATGATAGCTTGTCGGGATCAATAACAATCCCTAGGTATGAACAACAAGAGATGATCTTGTTGATACAAAGAGGCTTACTAGAGAGAGTATGTGAGGCCTAATTCTCCTGGTGGTCATACTCAGACCATTCCGAGATGTCTTGTTTAATGCATAGACAAGTAGTAAAACAGTGCAGTATGAGATGAGACTATGGCTGCACAGGACCAATTTAGAGGGGAAATAAGAAAAAGAGTCACCCCCTAGCCATAACACCCAAATGTTTAGGTGAATTTCAGAACTTGAAAGGTTATTTCCTCTACCCAGAAGTTGAGTTACAAGCTACATTTCATAGAGCCCTGACAGCCCAGAGGTGACAGTTAGTTATGCATGAATGAAGTAAGAGGTAGAACCCTTTAGCTTTGAGGATGGGCTATGTACAAAGGCAGTAGGGCTCGGGTTTCGTAGCTAAAGACAAAGCTTCTAGTTATAGTGGAGTGTATTATAGTATGAATGGCCTTGTTGATCATATTTAGGCCAACCTGAGAAATGAGCTATTATAGGTTCAATCAACGTACAAAGAGAGGAAACCCCTAGTATAAGTAAAGAAAAAGAGTAGTAAATGGTCACGGAAGATCAGTAAGTAACATGTGATCAATGGACCTAGCAGTTGAGACTAAGAAAGAACTCAAAGTTAGAAAGTGTTAGACATAAGAATAATAAGGTTGTTGAGACCCGTCTCTAAGGCATTGACTACAACCTAAGGTGCTACCCTGTGAAACACTGAATGATAAGCTAATATGATGAGTTTAAGACCATGTAGACACTATTAGGAAAACCTTGTCGATAAGATCTTGAATTTTGCACTGTAACATATGATATCTTATTGACGAGATCCTAGACCCTGTTGATGGGATGTTAATGTAGCCTTGAAATTAATGTAAGATAAGGCTACTAGCAGTGAGGAATATAGTGAGTGCTCCAGAAGGGTATGCCTCATAGGTAACACCTAAAGATAGTATGATTAGTCCAGTGACAAAGTCAGAAAAGAATAAGAATAGTTTAAAAAGTATCAAGTTATTATAAGCCTATATGAGTTAATAGGGCTTATTGTAAGCTATAGGTATGATGAGATAGGTAGCCTAGGCTAAGTGTAAGCTGAAGCCTACATGAAGTGACTAGTAGCATCGTTTAGGTGAGATGTGTAAAAAGAGAAATTAATTTGACTAAAAGCTCAGTGAAAGTTCTCCCTGGATCGAGAAAGGAAAGATAATATATCCTGAGTTAGAGAGATCACTCAATAGTAGTTAGCAAATTCCCCTAGATAGACCCCCCTGAATTATAGAGTACAGTGATAAGGGAAGTGAGGAAAAGCTGAAAAACTAGCCACAGAAGAAACACTATCGCTTTATTACTACTAGATGAACAGACTGAGCACAGAAGTAAACAAACAAGGGTCCAATAGTTAGTCAGACGAGCTCCCTAATATGAGAATAATATAAGGTTAAGGCACATGAGTAATTAGAGTACCCAGTGGAGCATAAGTCTTCAGTAAAGTAGAATTTAGACATTAAGAGTATGTGTCCTGGATTGGGTTAGTAAAACCCTAAAATCAATATACTGTGGATCTAGGAATGAAAGTAAGAGATTGAATAAAGAGAAAGTCTAGCTCTAATCCAAATGTAGAAATGAGTTAAGACAAACAGTTAGTGCCTTAGTACCCTCAGTGAAGCTCGAGAGAGCCAGAGACTACCTGAGAAGGTGAGCTTTGCATTATGTAGAGAAAAAGTATAAGCCAAGAACATCATAGAATGTAACTCTTGGGATTATATAAAATAAAATTTTTCTTACAGAGGGACGGTCTAGTTAAGAGCAAAGCAAGAGAATGAGAGAAAGTAGATCCCCTTGATGTTATAAAGAGTGAACCAGTAGAGGAACCCAAGAAAAATGCAAGTGCTCTTGAGTGTAAAGAAACACGAATTAGCAAGAGGGACAGTCAGTAGAAGAACATCCTTTTACCTAAGTAAAAGGATAGTAAAGGTAAAAGAGAGAGGATATATGATGGTGTTCAAGTTGAGGACATAATAGATTGAGAATAAATATTAAGATGATATGCTTGAGTACTTGAGAAAGCACACTTGTCCTTGGCATAGATGCCCTTTTAGCATGATAGTACCCGAAATAAAAGCAGTCGGGCAATGTAAAATGATCTTGGAATGAAGTAGAAGAAGAGTCCTATTTTCCCTGAGTATTCTACAGGAATAGGGTAGATAAAAAAAAGCAAGAGAGGAATACTTTAGATTATTGGAAAACTTGTAATATATTAGCAATAGTGGCTTTGAGCTTAGTCATGAAGCGCCTGTGTATTGGTGTTTGATGTTATGGTTTGCTTGCAACAAGAGTTACATGATATTGGGTCTGGCCAACCTAGTAGTAATGTAACTTGAGTGTGTAGCAAACAATGACATCAATCACCAAAGTGTCCCGATAATCGAAAGGTATTCTAGCTAGTTAAATAATGAGATGAGTTAAAAAAGAGAGGTAAAGGGATTCCAGGGATAGTAGAACAATAAAAAAAGCATGTAGAAAAGGAATTCCCAGTAAAGAATAATAATATAGAAAAGAATGTGCTAATAGTAAAGAACATTCAGATTTAGAGAGCACGAGTTCAGTATGTATGATCTGAGTCCCTTATAATAAAATTAAACAAAATGAGGAGGGACCAGTGTATAGCCTCTCTCTTGCCAGAGATGTTAGGCACACTCAGTGTGTGAGATGCCCAGGTGTTAAGGCACTTAAAAAGTAGAACTCATGCATAGTCAGAAATTGCAGGATATGAGAGGAAAGATAGAACAAGTATAAATGAAGTAAGGTAAGTCAGTAAAAGTAAGGAAAGAAGCCCAAGTAAAAAGAGCTGAAGTGGGAACTTGAGGATCCCATAAGGAGTAGTAAAGGAAAGTTAAAATACTCCTGAGTAGTAGTATGATAGGATCATAGAGAATTAGATGATACAGAACCCACTTTGCATGAAGAGCATGAGAGATATCTGAGTTGAGCCTTATAGATTATGAGCGACAGTCACTGGACTTAGTTAGCATGTGTTTTATTTTTTGATACAGTAATCTTAGGCTTTAACGTCTCCCAGAAATGGATCGCAATAGATCCTAGCATAGTATAGTAGGTTGTAGTAGACCCTAACAGGGCTCTAAGAGGTCATAGTAGACCTAAGGGTCGTAGTAGATCCCATAGAGTTACAGAGAGCTCCCAGTTACAGCATGATAGTCCTCTGGTAAGATGACAACCTGAGATAGTTTTACAGAGTAATTAGTCTCAAAGACTAGTACAGCTTCAGTTAGCTTTTGTCTTAGAGACTAGAGATCTTCTAAGTCTAGCAGACTATTGCCATTAGAGACAGTGAGGCTATACTCAAAAACCACTGACTATACCCTTGCTAGATGAGCATAGCATGTGAGATGTGAAAAGTAAGAAAGTAGCTTTCCAGAGTTAGAGTCAGATGAACTACTACCCAGCAGATATTAGCCCTAACTGAGGGATAGAGAAATCCTCATATGCTAGACTATATATTCAAAAAGAGGTCAGGTGCAGTCTTTAAATTAGGTAAGTGGTACAGTATGTCTCCAGTGATCGAGATTGTGAGTATATTTAGCATCCCACTAGAATTCAACACTTAGTTCGTGGTAGTTGCTCTTCGATGCCAGTATAAAAAAATATAAGTTAAGCCTACCAGTGTTGAGATGAGGGACTACAAAATGCCCACTCCCAAGTGAGCAAGAAGAGTAAAGAAAAGTCCCAGCCTAAAGAGACAAATGCATTAGTAAATTGAGAAACTGGAATCATTAAAAGTGGAAACTCCCCAAGGAGCTGTAATCCCAGTAAGCAACTGAGATATAAGGCCTATGATAGAAAGAAATGGGAATTGTGATTATGGGATGCGCTAGTAAGAAAGAACACGGAGATGAACAATGGACAGTATATTTTAAATAAGTAAGTAGATAGACAGAAATCTCCAATGGCTATAATGATCAGAGAAAGATAATGAGACCTTATGAGAAGCTATTGGGAGAGGATATGGGAGATTTAATACTAAGTAAATCACCTCTCGAGATATGTAAATGAGTCAACTGAAAAGAATATTAACCCCTATAGACGGGTTGAGACTAATCCGATATAATTAGTAAGCTCTCTTAGGATAGGCCTCTAGAGTAAAACACTTCTTTCCCTTGTGAGAAGAACTAGCTTATACTCTATAACAATAGAGCCCTCATTGAGAGCTAGTAATGAAAATTTCCTGGCCAAAAGAAACTCAAAAGAGTGAAATTGCTAAGAGAAGCGTATAGACCTAGAAAGAAGGGAAAGAAAGGAGCAGTTAGCTAGAACATAAAAGAGTAAAAGGAAAGTACAACCTTAAATTTTGAGGACAAAATTTATTTAAGGGGGGAGAAATATAATATTCGGTTCTCTGAAAATGAGAGAAAATGTCAAAAATGTAACTTACGGTTTCTCCATAAACGTACGAAATTCACCGAATACAAAAGAAAGTCCCCCAGATAGAGTGATTTGAGGTCCAATAAAATTAGAATAATATTCTAAACCTCAAATAATGGTGATTCAAGGTTAGAGGTGCCTTGAAACCGAAGCCAGAATAACCAGACAAATTTTTATGAAAAGACAATGAAACATAATGGCATTTTCATAATTTTAGATAATTTTTAGAATTCTCACAAGATGACTTTTTAAATGGTAAATTTGAGTTCTTCGGGGCTATTAGAGGCCCTGAAAATCATGGAAAGCCCCGGGACAGTTAAAGCTCCTCCGGTAGATGTTTTCTAATAACGATGAGCCCGAACTTTGACCGATTCGTTTGGGATGGTTTTAGCTTCAAATTGAGTGATTCCAAAGGCATTTTATAAGATTGAGAACCTAAATTTTATGATGGAAAATATGTTTCTCAAAAATGAGTTAAAACGAAGTTAAACAAAAATGCCACAAAGAAGGAAAAAATTAAAATTTTTAAGAAAGTGAAAGCTTCTTGAACACTTCTTCTCATTATTTGCACGACTTGTTCTACCCAAAAATCAAAAAAATAAGGCAGCTCTTAGGCACACTAAAGGAGGGGATTTTCAAGGGAGAACAAGTAAGAAAAAGGTAAGAAAAGTGTGGAATTTCATGCTCTCCCCTTTAGTAAACTTATTCCTTTCATTATCCTCTTTTTTTATGGTTTCATTGATGGATTTGGCGATGTTTTGGGTCTGGTCCAAAGGAGGAATAACAAAATTTAAAGGAAAGGAATTCACCACTTGGAGGAGCACTTGAGAAAAGCTAGGAAATCAAGGTAAGTTGTTGTCTTCCATGCTTCTTCTTCCTCGCTTTTCCTTGTAAGCATTTCATCCCATATAAAGCCCAATCAAAGGGAGATGAATTCTAGTCCTGGCAAGGGAGATTCATAGGTTTTGGTGTAATGACTCTAACTTCTAATCATGGCAATTAAGGTTAAAGATGCGATTAATAATCATCAATTGAGGTTTAAAGTCATTATGATATACTTACATTAAGAAAAGCTGAGGAAATTTAAACCTTGATGTTATTAGAGTTATTAACTAATTACTCATAACCATTTATGCATATAAGGGAATCAAACCCACAATTATAAGCCCTTAATCCTTTCATCCATTAATTCTAACTTATAAGAATCTTCTACAAGAGTTCCTAATTTATTCCTTAACATTTCCATAGAGAAAACGAAGGTTTCTAGGTCATTATGAGAAATTGAGCATCTTTGCCATGGCTAAATTCTCTCACACTGTGGCCAATTACTCTTGGGTTCAACTTCTTACAAGATTCTCCACATTTCGCCATGGCCAAATACTCCCTTCACCACGGTGAATTACCCTCTGGAACACCACTAGATTTGCCTTTCACATTTCACCATGGTTAACATTGCTATTTGTCGTGACCAATTCCTCTCTATTTCCTTCCCTGGACAACTTTGCCACGTTTGACCCTGGCTAATTCCATTTTGGCCATGGCCAATTCCCCTCTATTCTTGTAACTCTCAAATTTCCTCTCATGCACTCCAATTCTCCCTCTAAGAACAATCTAGGACCACTCTCCCTCAATTCGTGAAACTCTAATGTCATTTATGTACTTGATTTACCTAGCTAATCTATCATTATCCACTACAAGATTTAAGTGTTGATTTCTACTCACGAAACTATGATACATAAGCGAGTTCCATAATTTAGTGATAGCAAAAGTGTTCTGACCACAAAGAGTGTAGGGCTAATGCTTAATGTTCATACAAGATCAAGTCACTCATCTATTATTAGCCAATTACAACCATAATGTTCAATTCCATGATAATTATATTATATGTACAGTCTCTATACTTGGCAATTCATGTTGCAATGTGGCAATAATATAAAACTAGTAATCTAATTACACAATACAATCTAACAAGATTTCTAAACCTATGTACTGCCCAATCATATAATAGGCTTCCATTAATTTCTCCTTGCCATTAAGAGGTCTGGTCCCTAAAAATGTTAGCCCACAATCGGGGTGATATATACAATCTTAGTAACAAGAGAAAAATTCCATATATATGTATAGATTAATCAATATAATATAATTTCATATCATCAATACTAAAATCATTAATTCAATTTACAAATGTACTAGTTGAGCTACTAATGATTACTGTCTCATACTAGCAATCACATACAACATGTTAATGGCCAATAACACTTGGAAAGGTTCGTCCATGGCCCCTACTCTATAATAACACAACCAGAGCTCAATGCATCTGGGGTCTGATCATAACCTGGTGCCTGATCAAAGCACATGCACGGGTGGTAGCTGCATCACAGCTCTATCATAGACTCACAAGGTCTAATCACAATCATAATTTAAGTACTCAACTAATCATTTAGCATTTCAAAATCAAGCATGTGTAACCAATATCAGATTAACATGAGCATATACATAGAATTAGGAAAAATAACCTCGGTTACCTCAATGAAGCCAATTACTCTTTCTCTAGCTACCACTATGATCTAAAGCATACCAAGCTTAACATAAGCATAATTATCATCATTTAACTATCATTAGTTAGGAATTTCCCTATCCATAGATTAATCTTAACAAGAGTTCATTGAGAGCTTCTTACCCAAGCTTCCTAAGAGTCTATTATACTAATTCAAGGCCACAACAACAAGAACTCACAATGGGTCACTCCTAACATCTCCATTTTCGCACATGTAAAAGCCATGCACCAAAAGTCAGTCCAAATGATAAAAATTCAGTATATATACCACACAAGAGAAAGGGAAACACTTACCCATACACCCAAGAGGTCAAATGGATTGGGTTGAGCCTTAACTACCAAGAACACACCATGGGTCATTCTAAAATTCAGATTTGAGTCATCAATCCCAGAAATTTTAGTGTTTCACCTTTATCTCCTTGTAATTTTGCATAATAGCAAAACCCATTATGAAAATCAATCATTGGGGACATTTTCCAGTAAAATAATACACAAAATGGGAGAGAAATGCTTGCACAATCACCCCTATAACTTTTAACTTTGAAAATCTTACAAGGAAACACCCAAACACCAAATTTTAGATTTCAGAAGGAAGTAAAAATGCCCAAAACCAGAAACTGATCAAACCAAAATGAAGAGGAGAATGAGAGGGACATGTTTTATATAGATTACCTTAGAAAAATCTTCCCCTAGAAGTGAGAAATGATGGAAGAATGCAAAAAACCCTAGCCCCTCTTCTCAAGTGCGAAAATGGAGTCCTCCTTGGTTGAAAAATGAGTGGGTATGTAGACTAAGGAAGTGGGAGATGGATATGTTAGGGTTCTTGATAGGTTTGGGCAGGCACAAAAGTCCAAAATCCAAGTAGGTTCAGAATTTAGTTTGTTGGAATAGAGTATATGGATTTATTTGAATTGGGTTTGCACATGATTATAATTGGGCCTCTAAGAAATAGAATTAGACTTTCTTATAACCAAAAGCGGGCTTCTATACTTAGTTCATGGCATAAATAAGTTAATCATAAGGCCCAAATTAAATGTCCATCTCCCTTTAGTTAATTCCCTAATTAAACCCATAACTATAATTAATATATCTTCACCTAACAATAACCAAACATGATTATTAGCTCAAAATGCTTAAAATAAACCCATTTCTTTAAAACCTTATTTTCCTTATTTTTCTCAAATCCCTATATTAAATTTTTAATTCATCATAATTATCCTTAATTAATTTTAGGTGTTACATTTGGAGTGTGAGAAACAAGTAGGTGCAAACAAATCAAAGAAAGAAGTATGAAAATGTGACATAGAAAAGTTAAGGATTCATGGAGACATTGTGAAATCTATTTTGATCAATGAATTACCTAGCCTAGATGAGTGTTTGTTTGAGTTCCTAAGACCCTTAAAGACCTCCCCGTATGCATCTCCCATCAAGAAAACAAAGAAAGCCCATTGGTTCCCATTCTTTAAGCTCATTTCATCCTAGGATAGAACTATAGGTTAGGGATAATTTTAATTTTATCTAAGCTTAGTTTTGCATCATATATGATGGGAGAGTATGAGAGAAAGCCTTGGAAAAATTTTAAAAGCTATAGATAGTGAGATAGAGGTGTAGGCTCCATAATGTAGCATAATGAAGCAACTCCTTAAAATAATTGTGTGATGACTCCAAGAAGTCTAAATAGAGTCAAGAATCATAGATTGAAAGAGAGAAGGAAGCCAAGATATAATATCCAATTTTTCTGAAAATGAGAGAAAACATGAGAAACATAACATATGATTTCTCTGTAAATGTACGAAATTCACCGGATACAAAAGCAAGTCCCTCAAAATGACTTAGTTGAAGTCCCAAAAAATTTATGTAGCATTCTAGACTCCTAAAAATGAGAATTCCATTCTCAGACGAAAAGAAAAATGGAGCTACAATGAAGAAATGAATTTGAATGAAAAGCTAATGAAATGTAATGACATTTTCATAATTTTGAGCAAATTTTAGAATTCACACAGGAGGACTTTTTAAATGAAAATTTTGAGTTCTCTGGGGTTTTCAAAGGCCCTAAAAATTATAAGAAGTCCTGAGACAGTTAAAACCCCCTCCGGTGGACATTTTCCAACATTAGTTGATCCAAACTTTGACTAATTCATTCAAGAAGGTTTTAGCTCCGATTTGAGTGATTCCAAAGGCATTTTACTAAATTGGGAACCTAAATTTTATAATTGAAAATACAGTTCTCAAAAGAAGTTAAAATAAATTAGAAACAAAAATGCCAAGAACGAAGGGCAAAATTAAAAATTTTGAAAAGTCTTCCTTAAACCTCCCTATATATATGAGGCACCCATCTCCTCCTTCATTTAGACACAATTTTTTCTACCCTAAACCAAAGGAGAGAGCTAAGTTTTGAGGCAAACCTAGAGGAGGAGAAAGGAAAGAGAAAAACAAGATAGAAAGGTATGGATTTTCTTGGTTTTTCATGCTGTCTCTTTAGCAAACCTCTTCTCCTCCATTTCCCTTTCTTTCCTATGGCTTTATTGAAGTTCATGGATCTTTTTTGAGGGTAGAACAAAGGGAAAAATTTGGATTTGAAGAGAGGAGGCCAAGGAAAGTAAGAAACAAGTAAGAAAAGCCAAGGAAACAAGGTAAAATCTTCATCCCATGGTAGCTATTCCTTCTCCCTTCTTCTCCCTATTTTGCCTCATGTATGTAGCTGCAAGAGGGCTTGAATTTTGGGCAGAACCAAGGGTGAATCCTAGGAATTTAAGGGAGGAGAATAAGAATATGCAAAGAAAACCATGTAAAAACCATTAGATTTCAAGATAGGAAGGCTAGGGTTTTGGTTGCACCTTGAACTCTACCATAAATCTTAGCCATATTTTATGATGTTTAAGAGTTCATATAGGCTCCTAAGACACCAAGAGAGTTTCCTATATGTTTCTTCCATCAAAGGAAGCGAAGAAACTCCAAGGGTGTCAAGAAGAGCATATGTCTCGGCCTAAAGGGTTCAAGGCACTTAGGGGTAGTTTTAAATTTTTTCAAACCCATTTTTGAGTCATATATGATGAGTGAAGATGAAAGGAAGCCTTGGAAAAATTTTAGAAGCCATAGATAGTGAGATGATATCATAGGTTGCATATTATGGCTTAAAGAAGCAACACCTAGTTAAGCTCCTTGATTTGATTGTGTGATGACTCCAAGAGATTTAAATGGAGTCAAGAATCATAAATGAATGAAAAAAGGGGGCCAAGATGATGCTTTCTTAGGGCTGCTTCATTGAGCACATTATAGAACTAGAAAAGAGCTATATGAACCACTTAGCTTTTCTAGTGAATGTATGGCCTTAGAATATGATTCAAGAATATAATTGACTTCTATATGATGTGTCTAGGCTAAAAGAAATGATTTCCACCTCTTTGTGTGTGTGAGATCAAAGGAGAGAACTCAAGGCTCAAGGAGAGAGTGTGCTTGTATGGCAAAGGTAGCTATCTCCATTTTTTCTCATGCATGAATGTGTGCTTATATTGTCTTTGAATGTGTGTATATGTGTTTTGAGCTATGAAAATTATTTTAGCATGAGCTTTTATTCCATGATAATGTTTTATGCATTTAAATGATGTTTATATGCTTGCCTTGGTTTGCTTGAGTGTGGAGAAGCTAAGAACCCTTGGAATTGGTTAAGACAAAGGAAAGAGTCTCCTAAGAGTGAGGTTGACTCCTGTAACATGATAACTCTCTAGCCTTTCTCATCCAATTTCTATGCTTCATGCCATGCACTTCTTAAGAATCATAAGAAAATGGTAGATAAAATAATAAATTTCTTTACGTTGCGTAGGGGATAAAAATTCTATTCGATGTCACGTGGGCCATGTGAGTTCATGTATCAAATTCTCATATTTAATTGCATAGATACAACTCATTTTCATCATCAAAAGTGGCCTAGAACTCGTGCAAGGCAAGGGAATACATAAAATTTATAGTTGTAGCCTCGGCCAGAATTTTTCCTTTTCTGTCCCAAATTTTGAAAAATCATAACTAATTCTAAAAAAATCAAAATCACACATTATTTGCCATTCTAGAAAGATATAGATGTATAATTTATACTACAAATATCTCCAAGTCATGAAATATCAAGTAGAAGATGTTTGACATTCGAAAAAGTGTAAAGGTACGACTAGCTACTGGTACTGATACAAATTTATGCTATGAACTTCAAAAATGACCAATTAATTTCACAAAAATAAAATCCATGCAAATGATACCAATCTGGAAATTTATGGATGTTATATAGAGGGAAAGAATAACTTCAAACTAGTTTAGGTAAGTCCAGGATTCAAAAACTAATCAAACAATAACCTAGGTCTGACTAGATGCTTGATATTAGATAGAAACTTCAAAAAATTATATATCCCTCTCTAGACATCCAAATGAGGTGCTTCTAATTGGAACAAGTCACTAGGAAGGTCTAGTTTCTCTTTATTAAATTTTGTAGCAATTGGAAATCATTTGCTCCATGAGTGATAAAGTTTAATTTCAAACCAGAATGAATAGTGTACTGAACCAATTTCAGAAAATTTTTTAAATTTGAAAATTCATCAAATATTTCATAGACCTCCAAAAATTATGCACTTTAGCTTCCTAAAAAGCTCTCAAAAAAGTTAGATGCATGCCAAATTTCAGACCAAGAAGAGCTCATTTGGACAAAAAGTAGTATAATTTTCTAATATGGTCAATTTTGCTCCATATGAGATACCAAATGTTTCCAAATGGCTTCCCTTGATGTTTGGCACCTCTTAGGCTAGTTTAAAAGCATGAATATGACTTGTATGAACTATCCAAGTGGTTCCAAATCTCATGCATCTCAATTTGGCTATTCCACTTCCATTTATACACTAATGCATCAAGCCATAATTGTCATTTCTATTGATTTCATGGCACATATAATTTATACAAGAGTCATACATCATTTTACATTCATACATGAGCTTACATCTCAAAAATAATATATACAAACCTATTTTGCCATTCATATGGCCATACAAAAAATTCACGCATTTTGATGTCATAATCTCATCTCCTAAGGTGTGGGCTCTCATTGCCTTGTCCACTTGGTCCACCTAGCATGTTAAAACATTGTAGAGGAGGGAATGAAATTCAAAGAATCCCAATAGCTCATCCCCCTTTCAATCACACATAAAAGATGCAAAACAAGTCTTAAAAATGCATGCATGAGTATCATAGAGTATGCAATCATTCAAGAGGCATTTTTGGCATTTAAACAAGTCATACATGGCATACATAGGCTTGCTAAGTAAGTGGATTAGCCTCACCTATTTACTTGTAGATTTTTTACTTGCCTCACTTATTTCTTTAAGAGGTTTTTGACTTAACTTTATTCTTGGGAGTCAACCTCACTTTTGGAAGGCTCTTTACTTTATCTCAACCAATTCTAAGGGTTCTTGGCTCATCCTCACTATGGCTAAGGGTTCTTGGCTTCACCACACTCAAGCAAACCCAAGCACACATAATAAATATCATATGAAAGCATAATATAACATCATGGAACCATGGAGTAAAAGTCATGCTAGAATACTTTTCATAGCTTAAAATACATATACACACATTCAAAGACAAGTCAAGCATACATTCATGCATGAGAGAAAGAGGAGTGAGCTACCTTGGATGCAACCACACACTTTTCTTCTTGAATTTGCTCTCCCTTCCTGAGCCTCACACACATAAAGGTGTGGGATTGATTTCTCTTAGCCTAAACATAATTTATGAAAGCCCATTAGATTCATGGAATTAATTCTAAGGCCACACATCTTCTTTAAATATTAACTTAGTCTATTAACCCTTTTATAGTTCCAAGAATGCACCTAATGAAGCAACACCCATCAAATAAATTTTAGACTCCATTCTTTCTTTACATGCATGATTCTTGACTTCTTTTAAGCCTCTTGAAGTCATCATGCAATTAAAACAATGAGCCTAACTACATGTTGCTTCTTTAGGTCATATTATGGAACATAAGACATCAATTCATTCTCTAGGCCCCTTAAATTTTTTCCAAGGCTTCCCCTCATTTTCACTCACCATATATGACTCAAAAATGGGTTTGGAACAAATTAAAACTATTCCTAGGTACCCTAACCCTTCTTGGCCAAGACAATGAAGCATAAGGGCACCCATGGACTTTGCTTTGTTTTCTTGATGGAGGAAGCACATAGGGAGACTTCTAGAGATCCTAGGAGCTCATTTAAACTTTTATTTAGGCTTAGAAATTAAGGTATTAAGTCAGATTTTACAAGGGACACATAAAACTCTAGTTTTTCTATCTTGAATTTCTATGATTATTTGTTAATTCCCCTTACATATTCTTATTCTCTACACTCATTTTCCTAAGATTCACCCTTGGTTCTGTCCAAAATCCAAGCCCTCCCATAGCTTTTTCAGTAGGGAGAACCAAGGAGAGAAGAGGAGTAAGGGGTAGCTGTAACACCATAATTTCTTAGCTCATTTCATGTTATTCTCATGCTTCAAACTATGCATCTCACATAAGGAGCAAGAAAAAGCAATTGAAATAATAAATATTTTAACGTTGCGTAGTGTATAGATTTTTCATTCGGTGTCCCATGGACCATGTGAGCTCATGTATCATATTCTCATATTTAATTACATAGATACAACTTATTTTCATCACCAAAATTGGCCTAGAGCTTGTGCATGGCAAGGGAATACATAAAATTTATAGTTGCTATTTCGGCTAGAATTTTTTCTTTTCTATCACAAACTTTGGAAAATCATAACTAATTCTAAAAAAATTGAAATGATGCATTCTTTACCATTATAGAAAGCTACAAATGTATACTTTATGTAAAAATATGTGCAGGCCATGAAGCACTATACAGAAGACATTTAATATTTGAAAAAGTGCAGAGGTTTGACTGGCTATTAGTACTGATACAAGTTTTTGCTATAAATTTCACAAATGTCTAATTAATTCCATAAAAATCTAATACATGTAAAAGATACTAATTTGGAAAGCTACAAATGTTAGCTAGAGGGAAAAAATAACTTTAGACTAGTCCAGACACGTCTAGGCCTCGTAAACCAATCAAATAGTAACCTAGGTCAGTCTGGACTCCTGATAATGGATAGAAATGTCAAAAATTTATATCTCCCTCTCTAGGCATTTAAATGAGGTGCTTCTAGTTGGCACAAGCCATTGAAAATGTCTAGTTTCTCCTTGTAAAATTTCGTGGCAACTGGACATCATTTGTCCCCTGAGTGATAGAATTCATTTTTAGACCTGAGTGAATAGTACCCTACACCAATTTTAGAAAATTTTTCAACTTTAAAAATTCATCAAATATTCCATAGACCTCCAACAATTCTGCAATTTAGCTTCCCAAAAATCTCTCAACAAGTTCTAACTACATGCCAAATCTCAAATCCACAAGAGCTCATTTGGATAGAAAGTGGTATAGATTTCCAATATGGTCAATTTTGGTCCATATAAGATACCAAAGGTGTCCAAATGGTCTCCTTTGATGTTTGGCACCTCTTGGGCAAGTTTAAAAGCATAAATATGATTTGTATGAATAGCCCAAGTGGTCCTAAATCTTATACATCTCAATTTAGCCATTCAACTTCCACTTATACACTAATGCATCAAGTCTTCAAGAAGCTAAATTTGCCATTATATGCTCAATTTACATTTTGGTATTTACATAACATAATTTCTCATTTATACATAACATATTAACATAATTACACATGCTCAAGAGGTCATAGGTCATATATAACAATGGATTACAACATTTGCCACTCATATGGCCTTAAAGAAACAAAATCTATACATTTTTTCTCTTGAATTTGCTTTCCCTTCCTCCGCCTCACACACACAAAGGTGTGGAAATAATTTCTCTTGGCCTAAACATAATTTATGGAAGCCAATTAGGTTATGGAATTAATTCTAAGACCACACATGTTAGATACTAATTTAATGTATAAACCCCTTTATGATTCCAAAAATGCACCTAATGAAGTAACACCCATCAAATAAATTCTAAGCTCCATTCTTTCCTTTCATATATGATTCTTGACTCCTTTTAAGCCTTTTGGAGTCATTACACAATTGAAACAAAGAGCCTAACTACATGTTGCTTCTTTATGTCATATTATGGAATATAAGACACTAATTCATTCTCTTGGATTCTTAAATTTTTTTCAAGGCTTCCTTCATTTTCATTTATCATATATGACTCAAAAATAGGTTTAAAAAAAATTAAAACTCTCCCTAGGTATGGTAACCCTCTTAGGCTGAGACAATGAAGCATAATGGCCTTCATGGACTTTACTTTGTTTTCTTGACGGAGGATGCACATGAGGAGACTTCTAGCGATCTTAGGAGCTCATTTGAACTTTCATTTATGTATAGAAATTAAGGTATCAAGTCAGATTTTATAAGGAGCACATGAAACCCTAGAATTTCTATCTTGAATTTTCATAGTTATTTGTTAATTCCCTTTGCATATTCTTATTCTCCACACTCTTTTTCCTAAGATTCACCTTTGGTTCTGTCTAAAATCCAAGCCCTCCTATTGCTTCTTGAGTGGGGCAAAACATGGAGAGAAGAGGAGCAAAGGGTAGCAATCATGGAAGGAGAAATTACCTTGTTTTTTCTTATTTTCTCACTTGAATCTTCCCTTCTTTGGCCTCCTCTCTTCAAATCCAAAATTTTCCCTTGATTTCTCCCTTAAAACAAATCCATATACTTTAATAAAATCACAAGAAAGAAAGGGAAATGGAAAAGAAGAGGTTTGCAAGGAAAAGAGCATGAAAAACTACTAAAAATCCATACCTTTTAGCTTTGATTTCTCCTCCTCTTATGCGCCACTCTCCTAGGGTTTTCTCTCTTATTTAAGACAGAAAAATATGAAGTAAAATGAGTAGGAGAGTGGGGCACCCTATATATATAGGTGGGAGGAAGGAAGACTTTTCAAAAATTTCTGTTTTGCCCTTTGTTTTTGGCATTTTCGTTTCTAATTCGTTTTAGCTCATTTTTTAGAACCATCTTTTCCATTATAAAATTTAAGTTCCCAGTTTAGTAAAATGTCTTTGGAATCACTCAAATCAGAGCTAGAACCTTCCTGAACGAATCTATCAAAATTTAGGTACACCAACGTTGGAAAATGCCCATCGGAGGGGTTTTAACTGTCTCTGGGCTTCCCATAGTTTTCAAGGCCTCTGGGAACCCCAGAGAACTCAAAAATTTCATTAAAAAATCCCTCCTATGTGAATTCCAAAATTTTCTTGAAATTACGAAAATGCCATTATGTTTCGTAAGTTTTTCATTAAATTTTATTTTCTCATTTTAGCTCCGTTTTTCTCTCTGTCTGAGCCTGGGATTCTCATTTTTAGAAGTTTAGAATGCAACTCAAATTTTTTGAGACCTTAACTAATTCATTTCGGGGGACTTGCTTTGAAAATGCACCTATTTCCGTCGTTTAATGAAAACTAGATATTACAATAGCTACCATGGAAGGAGAAATTACCTTATTTTTCCTTGTTTTCTTACTTGAATTCTCCTTTCTTTGTCCTCCCCTCTTCAAATCCAAATTTTTCCCTTTGTTCTTCCCTTAAAACAGATCTATACACTTCAATATAATCATAGGAAAGAAAGAAAAATGGAGGATAAGAGGTTTGCAAAGGAAAGAGCATGAAAAACTACTAAAAATCCATACATTTGGCCTTTAATTTCTCCTCCTCTTTCTCTTCCTCTTGTGTGCCACACTCTTTAGAGTTTTTTTTCTAGTTTAGGGTAAAAACTTATGAAGCTAAATGAGTGAGGAGTGGGGCGCCCTATATATATAGGTAGGAGGAAAGAAGACTTTTCAAAAATTCTCGTTTTGCCCTTCGTTCTTGGCATTTTTGTTTCTAATTCATTTTAGCTCCTTTTTGAGAACTGTCTTTTCCATTATAAAATTTAGGTTCCCAATTTAGTAAAATGCTTTTGGAATCACTCAAATCGAAGCTAAAACTTTCCCAAATGAATTCGTCAAAGTTAGGAAACACTGATGTTGGAAAATGTCCATCGGAGGGGTTTTAACTGTCCCGGGGCTTTCCATGGTTTTCAGGGCCTCTAAGAACCCCAGAGAACTCAAAACTTTCATTTAAAAAGTCATTCTATGTGAATTCTAAAATTTGCTCAAAATGACAAAAATGCCCTTATGTTTTGTTAACCTTTCGTTCAAATTTGTTTCTTCATTCTAGCTCCATTTTTCTTTCTATATGAGCCTGGGATTCTCATTTTTAGGAGTCTAGAATGCTTTCCAAATTTTTTGGGACCTTAAATAAGTCATTTTAGGGGACTTGCTTTTGTATCCGGTGAATTTCGTTTGTTTACAAAGAAACCATACGTTATGTTTCTCACATTTTCTCTCATTTTTAGAGAACTGGATATTACAACTCCTAAGAGTAAGGTTGAGTCAAAACCTCTTAGAAGAAATGGGTGAGACAAGTCCACAATCCATAAGTGAATGGGTAAGGCTAATCCACTCACTTAGCAAGCCTATGCATGTTATGTATGACTTGTTCAAATGCTAAAGGTGTTTCTTGAATGCTCACATATGTTAATATGCCCACGCATGCATTTTCAAGGCTTGTATTGCACACTTTATGTCTGATTGAAAGGGAGATAAGCTATTAGGATTCTTTGAATCTCATCCCCTCATCTCCAATGTTTTAATATGCCAGGTGAAGCAATTGAGCAAGGTAATGGAAGCCACCAAGCCAAGAAGAAGAAGAAGATTGACATCAAAGTGTATGAGAATGTCTAGTTTTGTCTCTTTTATAGCCATACCAATGGCATATGATGTAATACTATAATGGAATGGTTATGTAATCATTTAAACATGTGTAAATACTCATATATAAGATGCATGTATGAAAGTTAATGCTATATGTATGATACAATGCATTTTGGGTATGGAATGGCAAGACTAGACTTATGAATTCTTGTCTATATCATAGGGTGAATGAGTGAGTTTGAGAAATCTAGATTTTTGCACCTTTGAGACAAGTTTAGAATGTCATTTTGGTGCATTCCCACGCCCTCAAGTGGCCACACAAGCTTTGGAAGCAAAATTGGACACTTTGATGCTAGTAAAAGCCATAAAAATGACCAAACTGAAACTCTATGGTACAAACTGACCAAATGGATGAATCTTTCCATGAAATTTGGTAGACACATAGAAATCATTGAGAGATTTTTGGGAAGCTAAAGTGCAGAAAAATTAGAGCTCTATAAAATTAATTATGAATTTTCAAAGTTCAGATTTTTCTGCTACTCTGGTGCATGTACTGTTCATATAGTCAATTTTTTATTCTATGTCATCAGAGGGAAAAAAATGTCCAATGCTTGAGAAATTTTACAAGCATAAACTAGAGGTTATAATATTTTTGTGACCACCAAGATTACCTCATTTGGAGGTTTGAGCAGAGAGTTATGAATTTTTGAAGTTTAATGTCAGTATAAGTAATGCAACTTGACCTCTTGTATTGTTCTATCATAATTCAGTTCTTAAATGAACTTGGAATAGTCTAGGGATATTTTTACCTTAGAGTTAACATCTGTAGATTCTCATAATGATATAATTTTCATGATTTGGAGTTTTCTAGAATTAGTTATGAATTTTCAAAATTTATGATAATAACTTGTGACAGTAGCCCAGATAGCTAAGACCTTGGGTGCTTTTTGAATGTCACACGTCTTCTACTTGATGTTTCATGACCTAAAATTATTTTGAGCATAAAGTATACATTCAGAGATTTCCATAATAGTATAGAGTTCCTGATTTCAATTGTTTTAGAATTAGTTATGATTTTTCAAAGTTCAGGCACAAAATATGGAAATCCTACCCAAGGCTATACACTATATTTTTTAGTACACCATCCATTTGCACGAGTTCTAGGCCACTCCTTGAGCTTGTTATGAGTTATATTTATGTATTTAAATATGAGAATGAAATGTATGAGTCCATATGACCCACAAAACACTGAATGAAAAATTTATTCGTGACGTAATGCGATTAAATGCATTCTTTTAATGGTTTTTCCTCTTCCCTCTTGTATTGTTCATGGAAGGAAGCTTAAAATGTATATGATATGAGTCCTATAAATATGGTGTTACATTTATAATGCCTTACAGAGTCTCATGGATATTGTCCTCGGTAGATGGCTTCTCCCATTAGCTCTGGGATTTTATTCTTCCTGGAAGATGGCTTCTCCTATTAGCTCCCAAGAAAACGCGTCCACGTGGGGAGAGTACTACTCCCACTTATAAGGCCCTAGCCTAGGGTCTTCCTACCCGATGTGGAATTTTATAATCCACCCCCCTTTAGGGCTAACCCGTCCTCGAGTTGCACACATGGCTAGGCCAGCTTTGATACCAAACACCTTACAGAGCCTCGTGAATATTGTCCTCAGTAGATGGCTTCTCCCATTAGCTCTGGGATTTTGTTCTTCCTGGAAGATGGCTTCTCCCATTAGCTCCTAAGAAAATGCGTCAACATGGGGAGAGTACTACTCCCACTTATAAGGCCCTTGTGTAGGGTCTTCCTACCTGATGTAGAACTTTACACAAGATAATAAATTCTTGTAATTGCTTCATTAAGTGCCTTATGGAAGCATAATGGAGCCATAGACTAAAGTAGCATCATGTAAAGTGTGTATAATGCCAAGGCTTGTTCCCATGAGTAATTCATGTTTCTTTTGGTATGTTTAGGCCAAGAGAAGTTAATGCTCCCTAAGCTTTTGGTTGGGCCGAGAAGAAGGAAGGGAAATTTAAAGAAAAAGTGTGCTTGTATAACCAAGGTAGCTCTCTCTACTTTCTCTTATGCATGAGTGTGTGCTTACCTTGTCTTTGGATGTGTGTATGTGTATTTTAAGTCATGAAAAGTGTTCTAGTATATGCCTTAGTTCCATGGTACAATGATTTTGTAATATGTTCTTAAATGATACCTAGTGTGTGTGCTTGGGTTTGCTTGAGTGTAGTGGAGCCAAGAACCCTTAGCCATAGTGAGGATGAGCCAAGAACCCTTAGAAATGGTTGAGACAAAGTAAAGAGTCTCCCAAGAGTGAGGTTGAGTCAAAAGCTCTTAGAGTAATTGGGTGAGGCAAGTTCAAAATCCACAAGAGAATGGGTGAGGTTAATCCACTTACTTGGCAAGCCTATGTATGATTTGTGTGACTTATTTAAATGTTAAGAATGCTTCTTGAACGATTACACATTCCATTATGCCTATGCATGCATTTTCAAGACTTGTATTGTATTCTTTATGTATGATTGAAAGGGAGATGAGCTATTGGAATTCTTTGAAACTCATTCCCTCCTCTCCAATGTCTTAACATGTTAGGTAGAGCAAATGAAGAAGGTAATAGAAGCCACTTAGTTGGGCGATAAGAGATTGACATCTCAAAGTGTCTAGAATTGCCTAGAATTACTTTTTTTGTAGCCATACACATGGCATATGATGTAATACTATGATGGAAATGTTGTATAATCATTTCAACATGTGTATTTACTCATATATTTTATGTATGTATGAGGTTTGCTGCCATATGAATGATAATGAAGTTTTTGAACCTTGGATGACAATGTGAAGCATGTGTAATCTTGTGTATGGCATGGGGTGAGAGAGTGAATTTTCAATTTATGGGTTTATGCATCTTTGAGACAAGTTTAAAAGGTTATTTTGGTGCATCCCCACGTGCTCAAGTGGCCATGGTTGCCTTAGAAGCAATTTTGGACCATTTGGACCCCTTTAATGACATAAAATACACCTTTTCAAAACCCAATGTCAAGATCTGACCAAATGAACGAATTTGCCCATAAAATTTGGCATATATATAGATCTTATCTTATCCATAGCTTTTTGGTAAGCCAAAAACCAGATTATTTAGAGTTCTGTGGAATTAATTATGAATTTACAAAATTGGCATTTTTTTGTTGAACTAATGCAAACACTATTCATATAGTTAGTAACTTGGGTTGTGTCATTTGAGGATCAATTGATATCCAAGTGCTCATGAAATTTTATAGGCATAAACTAGACATGATAAGCTTTCCATGGCCACCAATATCACCTAAATTGGACATCTGAGCAGGGATATATGAATTTTTGAAGTTGGAGGACAGTACTAATAATGACAATCAACCTCTGGTACTGTTCCATCAATTTTTAGTAGTTAGAAGCCTCTATTGTGGCCTAGATTTATTTTTAACATAACATAGACATTTGTAATTTTCTAGAATAGTATAGTGTACTTGATTTTAAATTTTTTAAAATTAGTTATGATTTTTCAAAATTTAGGCACAGAATTTGGACTGGGTACTCGAGGCTGCACATTATATTTTTGAGTATACCATCCATTTGCACGAGTTCTAGGCCACTTGAGTTTTTTTTGAGTTGTATTTGTGTACTTAATGTGAGAATAAAATGGATAAGTCCATATGGCTCATAAAACATTGAATGAAAAATTTATCCATGACGTAACACAATTAAATTGATTATTTTTAATGGTTTTCCTTCTTCCTCTTGTGTTGTTCATGGAAGGAAACCTAGAATTTGTATGAGATGAGTTCTATAAATATGGTGTTACACTCTAGATATAGGACTAGTTCCAGGCACTAAATTTATGAAAAATTTTAATTCTCTATTAGGAAGAAGATTGCTAACCTCAATAGGAAAAACTTTGGGAAAATCTCTAACCACTGGTATATCTTTTATTCCCTTTTCAACCTTAACTTGTAGATAAAAGAAGACTAAAAACCATTAACATCCTTTCCTAAGGTAACTCTCAACTTAGGTAGTGGATAATATAGGAAACTCAATGGAAGGTTTAGAATTTGAAACACAAATAGGCAA
Source organism: Erythrophleum ivorense (assembly GCA_026724425.1). Taxonomy (NCBI): domain Eukaryota; kingdom Viridiplantae; phylum Streptophyta; class Magnoliopsida; order Fabales; family Fabaceae; genus Erythrophleum; species Erythrophleum ivorense. The sequence continues at coordinate 195,762 of JAIUCV010000905.1, read as the reverse complement.
TAAAACCAATTTACGAGAACAATCAAGGATATCATTATTTGCAAATAATTAGTCCATGCTAATAATAAGATCAATACCAATCATGGGAATGCACACTAAGTCAAGAGTAGTGGATCGTTTATCAAATTGGATCACACAATTTAAACATGCATGAGAGGTAGCAATAGATCCACCTATAGGAGTGGTTATAGACAAATCAAATGGTAATATGCTAATTCTCAAATCCAGACCCTTAGCACAATCATATGAAATGAATGAATAGGTTGCCCCAAAGTCAAATAGTGCTTTTACAATGCAATTATCAATTAAAACTATTCCTTGGATCAGACTAGGTGACAAGGCATCTCCTGGTGAGTCAAAGCAAATACTCGCCCCTGTGTCTGTGGTCTGGCTTCTGGTACTGACTCCTTCTGGACTTTGCAATCTCAAGAAAAGTGTCCTGGCTGGTCGCAACTGAAACATACATTCTTGTCGGCTCTGCAAGGGCTGTATCCATGATTCTTGCCACATTTGTTGCATATTCTACCTACAGAACCTTGGCCTTGCTGTTTCCCTCTAGATTGTTCTCCACTCCTTCTAGGTTTCTTATTCCAAACTTTTTCCCTATTTCCTCTCTTGAAAGTGTTATTTTTTCTCTCTCTCTTTTTTAATTGTGTTCTTCTCCTTTCTACCTCTACATCTCGTATAGTTTCTTCTGCCAACCTATAAATTTCAACCAAATCTTCAAAATTCCTTTATTTATGGGTGATCACTCTCTCCCTAATTTCTGGTCAAAATCCCTGTTCTAATTTAGAAGCACTCCAGGCCTCATCATCATGATCTCTCAAGTAAGAAGAAAATCTGGAAAACTTCACATATTTAGCCACATGATGGTCTATTGTCATATCACCCCATACTAACTTTATAAATTTTACTTTGTTTCTGTTCTTCACTGAAAGGGGAAAATACTTCTCATAAAACACTCTCTAAAAGGTTTCCCAGTTAAGTGGTGTCCCTCTGGCTATCAAAGTTCTCTCCGAACTCTTCCACCAAAATTCAGCCTCTCCTTGAAACATATAAGCAGCCAATTAGGCTTTTTATTTTGAGGTACAATCTATAACCTTGAATATTTTTTCTACTGCATAATCCACCATTTTGCCTTAGTGGGGTCATACTCACCTTGAAATACTAGGGGATGGGCTTTCCTGAAATGGGATAAAACTTATTATAGGGTTGATTCTAGGTTCTCTTTCCTGAGGCATCTCATAGTTTTCTGCTGGCTCATCTACTTCAATAGGATTTTTCTCCATATTTCCATCCTCATCCTTCTTCCTCAGAGTTTCTTGTGCCTGTTCAAGTGTCTCAACAGTGGCAGCTTGCTTAATTACTTGTTCTTCTAACTTATCTGACATAGATTGTATAGTTGCTATTAATTCTTCTAAAATTTCAATTTGTGTTCTTCTTAAGGCCATGTGAACTTATCATACATAAAAATTCATACATAGAACAAGCAATAAAACCAAGTGTGTTACTTAGTCAACAACTCCTAAAGGAAAAACCTATATAAACCAAAGATTTAACATGTAAAAAGTCATAACAAGGTCTCCTAATCAACACTAGTTTCCTGAATCATTACTTTAATACGAAATTGTCACACCTACCTTTCTCATATGTTCTAACTCATAGTATTGAAGGATCTCGTACAACCTTCAATGTCTATTTTATACCCATATGAATGGCATATGATGTAATCCCTTGTTGTATATGATGTATGATCTCATAAACACATGTAGATATATGAATATATTGTGTATGAATGTGATTTGATGTCATATGTGTGATATAGCAATTTTTGGGCATTGAATGGCAAGATATGACTTATGTGTTCTTGTGTATACTTTGGAGTGAGAGTGTGAGTTTATGAAATTTGGGTTTGTGCACCTTTGAGACATATTTAATAGACCATTTTGGTGCTTTCCCATGTGCTCAAGTGGCCATGGGAGCCTTAGAACCAAAATTTACCTTCTTAAGATCCATTAAGAAGTTTAAAAGAGCATTTTTGCAACCCAATGTCAAGATCTGACCAAATAAATGAATTTATGTATGAAAATTTGGCATGTATATCGATCTCATCTAGAGCTTTTTGGGAAGCTAAAGACTAGATTACTTAAATCTCTGTGGAATTAATTATGATTTTTCAAAGTTGCCAAATTTCAGCTATTTTGGTATGGTTACTGTTCATATGATCAATTTCTTCTCCTGTGTCATTCGAGGGTCAAATGAAGTACTATAACATCTGGTTTTCTAAAAATCCAAGAAAACATAAGGAAACACGTGAAACGTAATATATAATTTCTCCGTCAACGTACAAAATTCACCAGATATAAAAAGAAGTTCCCCAAATAGAGTAAATTGAGATCTAATAAAATTAGAATAATATTCTAGATAGCAAAAAATGATGAGTCAAGGCTAGAGGTGCCTTAAAATTGGGACTAAAATAGATGAAAAAAAAGGGATAAGAAAAAGGTCCCGAAAAGCCTCCGAAGTCCAGTATAAAGGAGTCAGGGACCGAATTGCAAAGAAAAGTTATATGCCAGGCTAAATGTATAAATTGCCTGAAACTTTAGGGAACCCTAGTTTCACCCTCTATTCATGGACTTAGGCACAAATATTAAAAAATCGGACAGGAATCTTAGAAATCTGTGACCCACGGTTAAACTCTATTTGATGAGACAGGTCCAATGATACGAAATTTTCTAGATGGCCGGGCGGGATCCGATCCAGGATCTGGTTATCTCGATCAGTAGCTATGAGCAAAATAGAAAAAGAAAGTTGTAACAACTATAGAAATAAAAATAGCTAAAGGGCTAAGAAACCCTGAAGGAGTTTCAGGGACAGAATTGCAGTAAATGAAAATTTTATAGCACAATCATAATACAAAATGATAAAAATTACACCCATAGACTCGGGTATCCGATTGATACCAAAATTTATAAGGATTGAGGTTAAGGGCCCTTAAACCATGTTTGAAGCTCAGTATGGCCAGAAAGTAGAGGAAATAATATTCATAAATTTTAGAAGGTCTAAAGGTATGCATTGTACCGTAAAACCTTAATCGGGCCCGAATACTAATTGTTAGACTACTGTAAGGCCCAATAGCTGATTCTAAAGGCCCAAAAGAGAAGAGAAGATATAATTAGAGTTTTAGAGAAGATGAAATTCAAAGATAAATATAAAATAAAAGGGAAAGAAGAAAAGGATTCTAGTCATTTTAAAGAATTAACCATGGTTAAATTAGAAACTAACTATAGTTGAGTTAAAAGTTAACCATGGTTGAGTTAAGAAATTAACCATAGTTACTATTCATAACTTAAGGGCTAAGAAAAGGTGTCCAAGTGTGTGCCCAAGAATTTTTGGAAGAAAATATTTAGTTATGAAATTAGAAAATCAAAAGAAAAAGGAATGGAAGGTTAAGATTTGATCTTGAAAAGGTTGATCCAAGGGTCCAAATTTAGTATGACCATTTAACTTCATCTAAATTCATCTCCTTCACCTCCATTCCACCATTTTCATGCCACACACAAGGGAGAAAGAAAGAAAAACATGAAGAGAGAGAGAGAGAGGGAGAAAAAGTGGAAGAAAAAGTGAAACCAAGCAAAATTACCACCATTCTTCACCAAATTTCTTCATCTTCTTCATCCTCCAACCATTTTCTCCAAAGGGCAGCTGCATATTCATCTTTTATTCAAGGTGGAATGTTGCTCTAAGTGGGAAGAGAAGGGATGTTAGTGTGAGAAAAGCAAAGGAAGCAAGGATTAAGCTTGAAGAGTAAGTTTTCTCCACCTTGCACTTGAAAATCACATGCTTTGAGTTAGTTTTGTTAAACCCTAGCTATGAGTCACTTTTGGACAGCATATGGATGATTAAAAATGAAGTTTATATGTTGAATATGAAGGTCTTGAAATGAAGTTTATATGTTGAACATGAAGGCCATATGAACTTAGTTATTGTTGTTATGTGTTGGGACTTTGAAAAATATAAACATTGTAATTTTTGGAAAAATAGAAATCATGGGGAGATGCTGTCTGAATTTTCCCAAAATTTTTATGGTGTTTTATTAATGTCTTAAAGTCATTTATACCAAATTTCAAGTTCTAAAACATAAAGGAAGAGGCTATGGAATTTTTAGAACCAAAGAAACTTAGTTTTGAGCCTAAAACGGAGCTAGATTATGTTATGACCAAAACGTGATGTGAGGGCTGGAATTTTATAATTTTATCCATTCCAATGGATTCAAAAGGTTGTTTTTAGCTAGGAATACCTATGGCAAAGCCCCCAAAACTCATGGGATAAAATTCCTAAATTTTGGCCAAGAAATGCATATTATTCGGCCATAGTGAATGGGAAGGGAAGGAGTTGGATTTTTCCAATTCCAATGGTCCCATTAAGTTTAAAAGGGTCATTTTACTTTAGAAGTTAAGGTTTATATATTGATTGTAATGAATTATCATTATAATTATAGGGTTTGATGTTGTTTTGGGAACTCCAAAAGCAAGTAAATCGAGTCCCAAGGAATGATGAGCAAAGTTTGCTAAGGTAGTAGTTTTCCTCTCTCTTTCCTTAAGCTTGTATGTTTGTATAATGATGAGTGTTATGCTATATCAAGTTGTCATTTATGCTACAAGATGAGACATATATGCTTAGATTGTGCTTGGCCTCGTATGAAATTCCTTGTATTGCTATGTGATATGTGGCATCTTGACTGGCATTATGTTATGTACTTACATGTTTGCTTGTGAATGAGATTGGTTTACTACTACTGAAATTTTATAATCTCACCCTAAATATAACCCATGCTAGGTCTGAGTTCAAGCAAAAAAAAAAAAAGCAAAGAATGTGGAGACATAAATCGAGAACCTTACTTTTATGCACCATATTTTGTTATGTAATTAAATATTTTAGACTACTACGTGTATGAGTTGTATTATGACACTGTAAGGTACTCAGGTATGAAATGGAAAGCCATGTATATACCTAACCCTGAAGTAAAAAGAGTATGACTAGCATGCCTAAGATGTAAGAATGCCTGTGCTTATATAAAGGCAAAATAATAATAATAATAATAATAATAATAATATGACCAATGAGGGGTAAAACTGTCCAATTTGTTGTAGGGGCAACTTTATATGAATTTATATATGCTCTGCTAAGTAAATATTTTTCTCGTGTAAAGGGCTTAAAGAGCTTGAAGTAGAGCCCTGAATTAATCTTATATAATTTTTCTATAATTACGTATGTATTTTCAAAGCTAGATAAGAATTTGGAAATGACCAAATGAATAGTGAAATTGTATGAGGAAGTTTTAAAATGAAAAATTTTTATCAGTTCAGGTTTCCGTTGACTCCTCTAAATTTTATATAAGGTAATTGTAGTAGGAAAAGTGTTATAAAATAAGGTATGACAAGTACAATGCTTATGAAATTTACAGGCATAAAATATACATGATAAGTTTTCTATAGCCACTAAGATCACCCCAATTGGATGTCTTAGTAGAGAGATATGAATTTTTAAATTTCTATGATAGTACCAGTAATGATAGGCGACCTTAATTACTATTTCATTGATTTCTAGTAGCTAGATGTCCTTGTTCTAGTCTAGACTTACTTTTAGCATAAAGTAGACACTTGTAACTTTCTAGAATAGTATAGTATGCTTGATTTTGATTTTTCTAAAATTAGTTATAATTTTTCAAAATTCATAACGAAAAATTGGCCCATGAACCTGAGGCTGCACTTGTAAAATTTGTGTAAATGTTCCATGAGCTTGAGTTCTTAGCCACTTCTTGAGATGGTTTTGAGTTGTATTTGTGTATTTAAATATGAGAATGAGATGGATGAGTTCATATGGTGCACAGGACACAAAATGAAAAATTTATTCACGACGTAATGTAAAAATAATCTATTATTTTATTACTTTTTCTTAAGTCAATTTGCTAGACCAAGGAAATGCAAGCTAGAATAGTATGAGAAGAAAGAAATGAATATGGTGTTACAGTACCTAACCCCCATGGCAATGCAAATTGTGAGCAAGATTGGAATGTAATTTATGGACACCTATGTATAGATATGGTGTAAGCATGAGGTGTAGGGGTAAATGTTCAATTTAATTCTTCCTTTCCTAATTGATTATCCCGTCATGTGTCTCTTCCTCCAATTTCCACTCAAGTGCTACATCTTATATTTATCCCTAGCTTCTCTACAGCTGAACGCACCATTTAAGTTAATCAAATGTCATCTACACACATATATGTATACGTTTTGCATAGTGAAGCATGAGGTGTCAAGGAAGGTTGTGATTTAATTGCCTTAATTCTTTTCCATTGCCCATTAACCCATGCATGCTAGGTGTCTCTTTTTTAGATTATGCAAACTATTATATTACATGCAACTTCCCATTATTCCCTAGAGCTGAACATAGGATATATAACATCTGGTTCTCCGAAAACAAGAGAAAATGTGAGAAACGTAATGTACAATTTTTTTATAAACGAACAAAATTCAATGGATACAAAAGGAAGTCCCCTAAAATGACTTAGTTAAGGTCCCAAAAAATTTAGGAAGCATTCTAGACTCCAAAGAATGAGAATCCCAAGCTCAGACAGAAAGAAAAACGAAGCTAGAATGAAAAAATGAATTGTGACAAAAGGTTGATGAAACGTAAGGGCATTTTTGTCATTTTGAGTAAATTTTGGAATTCACACATGAAGGCTTTTTAAATGAAATTTTGAGTTCCTCAAGGTTCTCAGATGCCCTGAAAACCATGAGAAGCCCCGTAACAGTTAAAACCCCTCCAGTGGATGTTTTCCAATGTTAGTTAACCCCAAACTTTGACTGATTTGTTCAGGAAGGTTTTAGCTCCGATTTGAGTAATTTCAAAGGAATTTTATGAATTAGAGGATCTAAATTTTATGATGGAAAAGACGGTTGTAAAAAAAGAGTTGAAATGAGCCTAAATGGAGCAAACAGGTGCATAGGGGCAAAATGGTCATTTTGAAAAATTATAAAAGAGGTTTTTTAAGTAAGATTACACCTCATCAGCTTCTTCAAACTTCCATTTGTAGAAAATTCAGTAGCTATGGTGTGACTTAAGAAGGGAGAGAGAGAAGAAGTTTAAGCTCTCGTTAGGTAAGTAAATGGCATTGTTTCATCCCATGCCAGTTAGGAAAGTTATTCCTCTCTCTAAGAGCTCTCTAATGGTGATTTTCTTTTCTTTAAAACTTGAAGATTTAGGTCTGACCCAAGCCAAAAAGGAACTCTTTTCAAGAAACCAATCAGTGGGAAATAATCTACGTGAAGAGAGCTCTATTTTAAGGTAAGACTTCACTAGAAATACTTGCAAAATCTTGTGTTTCCAAGCCATTCAAGCTTAGGTCTAGAGAGAGAAAGTGAGGAGGAGAGTTTTTCTTTATGTGTTCTTGATAGAACCAAAGGTTATGGAGTGTGAGGATTAAGAATATACAACTAGAATTGAAAAGGGAGCTTTAGAATGCAAGTTATGAAAGTTAGGGTTTTGATTGCACCTTGAACTCTATCATGAACCCTAGCCATTTTTTATGATGTTTAAATGTTCATATGAGTTCCTAAGACACCAAGAGAGCTTCCTACATGATTCTCCCATCAAAGGAAGCAAGAAAACTCCATTGGTGCCTTATGGAAGCATAGTTTCGGCCAAGGAGGGTTCATACACCTAGAGAGTGTTTTAATTTCTTCCAAGCTTAGTTTTGCATTATGTATGATGGGAGAATATGGGAGAAAACCTTGAAAAAATTTTGGGAACCATACATAGTGAGGTGGCCTTATATGTTCCATAATATGACCTAAAGAAGCAACATATAGTTAGGCTCTTTATTTTAATTGTGTGATGACTCCAAGAGGCTTAAAAGGAATCAATAATCATATTTGAAAGGAAAGAATAGAGCCTAGAGTTTATTTGATTTGTGTTGCTTCATTAGGTGTATTCTTAGAAACATAAAAAGGGCTAATGAGCCAAGCTAGTATTTAAGCAAGTTGTGTGGCCTTAGACTTTACTTCAAGAGTATAATTAGCTTCCATATGATGTGTTTAGGCTAAGAGGAATGATCTCCACCTTCTTGGGTGTGTGAGGTCAAGGGAGAGGATTCAAGGCTTAAGAAAAAAGTGTACAAATACTAGTAAGGTAGCTCTCTCTGTAACACCCCAAAAATTAATTAAGGTGTTAATCATGGATTTAGATTAATTTGGAATAATCAGGTAAGATAAGTGAATGAAAATTTTGGATAGATAAATTATTAATATGAGTTTGAGATTTAATTGGGATGAAAACTTCATCTAGGCCCACATTAATGTAAGAGATCATGATAAAAGGCTAATGGAGGCCCAATGAGTTAGGTGCAGACCCAATCTAATTCAATAGATAGAGGCCCAAGATCCACCTTTTATAGGCTCTTATAATTGGCCCAACAACCTTTGTGTAGACCCAAATCCTTTGAGCTCTTAAAACTTGGCCTAACCCAATTAAAACCCAGTAGCCCAACACATGAAAGCTGGCCTAATAAAGCTTAAATCTAAAGCCTATTTGGAGTTGGATCCTTAGAGCAACCCATAACCCATAGAAAACCTAACTTAAACCCTAAAAACTAACCTAGCCACCCCCCATTTTGCAGAACCATAAGGAACACACACAAAATTCGGAGGTCCAAAGGAGAGGCTAGGGTTCTTGGCATATTTCCACTATTTCCCACTTCTAGAGTAAGATTCAGTGAAGGTAATAGTTATATAACTTAATCCTCTCATCTTTCTCTTTTATTTGACTCAATTAATGTTCCAATTGGAGCACTTTCACCCACACCCAAAATTTGAAACTTGTCATTTGATGTTTCCATGATGAAATTTTGTAGGTTAAGGTTAGGGCTGACATTAGGTAAGTATAAACTCTTTTTTTTGAGGTATTTCTGCTAGTTTGAGACCCCAATGATTGGATTATAGTATGGGTATTAATTTTTCACGAATTTGCTTAGGATTTAGGGTGATATATTGAAGTTTCTGGTAGAGGACACCTTCATTCTGAATTTTGGGAATTTTTAGTGGCTGGGGAGATTTTTGTACCACTGGTGGCTTTTACAAATTTGTCTACAAGTGAGGTAACCAAGACTATATTAATTCCATACATATATCTACTTTAATTTCATATTTGTTGTACATGAATGATTTGAAATGCTAAATGAATTGGTTGGCTATCTATTGTATTGTGTTTGGACCTTGTGAGTCCATGGTTGAGCTGTGGCGCGGCTGCCACCCGTGAATATGCTTTGATCGGGCACCGGGTTATGATCAAACCCCAGATGCACTGAGCCCTGGTTATGCTCATTAGGGAGTGGGTGCCGTGGACGGGCCTCTCTCGGTGTTATTGGCCATTAACATATGGAATTATGATTGCTAGTATGGGATAGTAATCATAGTGCCTAACCATTTCCTTTGCTGATATGACTGATATGATTCTGATGTTGATTTTGATTCATGCATATATGTTAATTAAATTGGATATTATGAATGGAAACTTCTTTGGTTATTGAGATTTGCATCTCACCCCGTTTCATAAGATTATACTTTCAGGTGAAGGCCTTTAGGATAAGGATAAGGGGAAGTAAATGGATGAAAATCCATGAGCTCTAGCCATGTGTAGAGGAAGCTACACTTGGGCTAATCTGAGTAGAGTAGATGCAATTTTGTTATTAGTTTACATAGCATCATTATGTAATCATGTTGCCAAGTGTAGGCATTTATATTTTGATTAGTTGGAATGTATCTATTAAGGAGTTAAGTCTCATTATAGCTGGGTATTGGATGTATGAACTTATAGTATCTGATATATGAACTTTATTGAATTTGTGATTTTTTTACCATTTGGGAATTGTAATTATGTGATGCATTAGATATTGATATTAACCATTGATGTATGAAATCTCTAACAGAATGTGTATCGGATGTTAATTATTAATAGTGCATGAATTCTTGCTGTCATTAATCCATGAATTTGTTGACATGTGGTAGTTAGATGAGTCAGAATTTATACTTAAAGTTTTGAATTGGTAATGGTAGAATAGTTAGGTAAATAAGGTAGATAAATACCATTAGAGTCATATAAAATGAGGGGAAGTGGTCCTCGGGTGTTCCTAAGAAGAGAATTGAAGTGCATGGGACAAAATTTGAGAGATGTAGTTACAGGAGGGAGTCACACTGTGGCCAGGAAGGCCTCCCCGTGGCCTGAAGAGTGATAGTGGCGAGGAACGCTATAGCTTGAAGCAAAAAAAATTGCCCAAGAGGGTGGCAGAAAGAAACCTCGCCACAACACAACATGTACTGCTGCAGTGCAAGTCGAGGAAACTAGGTAAAGAGTGTCCAGTAGCGAGCCTCACCACGATGCAAGAGTTTTCTGCTAAGGTGAGAATCGTGGGAATTCGAACAATAGTCCTATGAGGCATTTCTGCCGCAGCGCCACATAGGCTAGCTGCAATGAAATTCGCATGAATCGCCTAATGATTCTCGAGAATAACTTAGCCGTGACATGGAAGGTCAGGGCCGTGGCGCAGGTCCCCAAACTCGTATCTTTAACCTAGAAACCCTAGTTTCTTTAATGGCAATGCTAGAAAATGATATAGGAACACTTGTGGGAGGTTTTTGTATGTTGAAATTGGTGGATGGATGAATCACAAACCCCTCATGATAGTATAATTTCTTTTATGCATTCTCATGTTTGTGGTTATTTAGTGATGACCCTAACATCAAAGTTTAAATTTTCTTATATTTTCATAATGTAATAAATTGTAACGACTCCAAACCTTGATCATTAATTATTAATCGTGTATTTAACCATAATTACCATGTTTAGAAGATAGGGTTTCCACACTCTCCACCTTCTCTCATGCATGATTGCTTGCTTTACTTGTCTTTGAATGTGTGTATGTGTATTTCAAGTCATGACAAATGTCCTAGCATGAGCTCTTACTCCATGGTACCATGATGATGCATTATGTGTTCCAAATGATGTTTATGATGTTTGCTTTAGTTTTCTTGAGTGTGGCAAGGCCAAGAACCCTCAGCCATGGTGAGAATGACCTAAGAACTCTTAAGATTGGTTGAGACAAAGTAAAGAGTCTCCCAAAAGTGAAGTTGACTCCCAAGAGCATGGTTAAGTCCAAGAACCTCTTAAAGAATGGGTGAGGCAAGTCCAAAATCCACAAGTAAATAGGTGAGGCTAATCCACTTGCTTGGCAAGCCTATGTATGCTATGTATGACTTTTTCAAATGCTAAGAATGCTTCTTGAATGATTGCACATGTCCATATGCCATGCATGCATTTATGAGACTTATTTTGCATGCTTTATATATGATTGAATGGGAGATGAGCTATTAAGATTCTTTGAATCTCATCCTCTCCTCTCATCTCCAATATTATAACATGCTAGTGGACCAAGAGAGCAAGAGAATGGAAGTCAAGCACATGAGAACTGAGAGGATGACATGAAAGTGTTTGAATCTTGCTACTTTAAGGCCATATGAATGGAAACTGATGAAATCAATGGATCTATATGTCTTATGATGTTATGAGCATGTATAACTATGTTTATGTACCATGTATAATTGAGAGCTAAGGTTGTATGAATGGAAATGCACATTTTGGTCATGTAATGACAAGTTTACATTATGAAAGTGTATGTATAAATGCAAGTGAGATAGTCAAATTGAGATGCATGAGGTTTGGGACCATTTGGATAGCTTACAAAAGTCATATTTATGCTTTTAGACTTGTCCAAGAGGTGACAAACACCAAAGAAAGCCATTTGGATATTTTGATATCCTATATGGAGCCAAAATTGACCATAATAGAACCCTATATCACTTTTTGTCCAAATGAGCTCTTCTTGATCTAAGATTTGGCATAAAATTAGAGCTTGTTGAGAGATTTTTGAAAAGCTAAAGAACAGAATTTTTGGAGGTCTAGAGAATATTTGATGAATTTTTAAAGTTAAAATTTTTTTTGGTTTTGGTCATGTCACTGTTCATACTGGTCCAAGAATAAAATCTGTCACATAGGGCTCAAATGATGTCCAATTACCATGAAATTTTATACAAAGCAACTAGACATTTACAGTGATTTGTGTCAACTAGAAGCACCTCATTTGGATGTCTAGAGAGGGAGATATGAATTTTTAAATATTCTATCCAGTATCAAGAACTCCAACTGACCTTAGGTACTATTCGATTAATTTTTGACACCTAGACATGCCTGAACTAGTCTAGAGTTATTTTTTCCTTCTACCTAATATTCAAAATTTCTAGATTGATATTATTTACATGGATTTGATTTTTTTGGAATTAATTAGACATTTTTGAAGTTCACTGAAAAATTTTGTGACAATACCAATGGACAGCATGACCTCTGGATCCTTTTGAATGTCAAACGTCTTATGTGTTAGATGTTATGGTCTAGACATATTTTTAGAATAAATTATACATGTGCAGCTTTCCAAAATGACCAAAAATGTATAATTTTAATTTTTTTAGAATTAGTTATGATTTTCCAAAGTTTGTAATAGAAATGGCAATGTTCTGGCTGAAAATGAAACCTTGAATTTTATGTATCCCTTTGGTTTCCATGAGTTGTAGGCCACTTTTGGTGATACAAATGAGCTGTATCCATGTAATTAAATATGATAATGTGATGTATGAGCTCAAATGATTCACATGACACCGAATGAAATTTTTATACACGACGCAACGCTAAAATAGTCATTATTTTAATGTCTTTTTCTTTGAGAATTCACATGATTCTTGGAAATGAGTTATTTAAAGGCATGAAATGAGGTAGAAATTATGGTGTTATAGGATATAATTATAACCAAATGCTATCTACCTATATACATCTACTTTTTGGATGGTAAAAGCATGAAGAATGGGTGCAAGTATTTTATCCATTTAAATTCTTCCCTTTTGGCCCCCCATTTCACCATCCCCTAATGTCTCCTCTGTATTTTTGTTTAGGCTATCTTCAATTCCGTGCAATTCCTTACTAATTCCCACAGCTAGATAAAACACCACACCATGACCAAAATAGCTCATGTGTATTGTGTGTAAGTGGAGTGTCAATGTATCATTATCTTGGCTTTATTATCATTGGTTTGTTGGTTTCTCCCTTCTTTATTTGTTCCGCATTAACACCAAAACTCCTTTTGTACTAATCAACTAGTTTCTACTATTTGCCTAAGATTGTTCCTTGTTATCCTTCCTTCACTATCTTTTTGTTGCGTTTCAGTTGCATAATTTTAGGATGTTACATAAGTGGTGTAATTTATTTTAGATGCAAAAGCTAAATAAAAAGAAGCTAATGCAATGACACTAACCTATATAAGATTCAAACTAATTACAAAATTTGGGGATTTTTGTTTAATTAAATTGAAAATTTAATTAAGAATGAAAGTTAAACTAGAACTAATTCAAGAGAGCTAATTATGCAAAATTGGGTTCAATGAAAAATGCAAATGCAATGAAATAGAGATGACAACCTAGTTATACTTGAAGAGGGAAGAAAATTTGGCTCTAATGATTAATTGGACTTGGGACAACTACTGTGATCAAAAGCCACATACATTAAGACCATGAACTCTCTAAGTGTAGGATACAAGACTAACTACTTAGAATGAATACTCACATAGGCAATTTATCAAATACCTAACTTGCATGATAATATGAAAATTAATCAAACTTGCAAGAATTGCACAATTAATCCATAACATTGGCCAAACTTTATGCCTATAAAATCACATCTATCCAATGCTTCAATCAAGAATAAAGCCACTTAATTAACACCTATAGCACTAAATCAAGTAGCTAAAATTCAAGAATCAAACCATAGGAACACAAGATACAAAGGCCAATTTAAACATAATCTCATATTAATGAAATAGCAATTCATACAAATTCCAATCCACCAATCCAATGATCTACATTACAATCCATAATAGTCTAACATAAATCAATCCTAACAATTCTAATTCTCAAGTCAAAGTATTCAAGAACTTTATCTAAATTGACATAGAAATTGAAATGGAAATAGTGAAAGGAGAAGAAATAGTTAGCCCAATCCAATACTTGCAATCTATAGCCTTTTAACTCCCTTTGAAGCTTGCTAGGTCATGATCAAACTCCTTAGCCCCTCATGGTCACAAGCTCTCCTTTAATCTCCAAGAAATTTTTATCCATGGCATTCAAGATGAGAATGGCACCTTAATGATGGAAAAAGAAGGAGAGGGTCACGGCCAAAAAGAAAAAGGAAAGAATGGAAGAATAGATGAAGAAAAATGATGGAAGAAAAGTGAAGGAATAGAGGTGGGATGGAGAAAAATAGTGAAGAAATGGAGAAAAATGGCGACAAATTGGGAGAGATGGAGCTTGGTGTGTGTTTTAATAGAGGAAAATGGAAGAAGCAAGGAAAAAGCGTCCTTCTCTTAGCCAAGAAGAAATTGCAGTCATCCTCTTTGGTGTGTACTACTTGGTGAAAGGAATTTAGGTTTAGGAAGTGATGTAGATTAGTGAGTGTAAGGTGGACTAATAGGAAGAAGGCTTGAGATACTTGGACCAATAAAAGCTTGAGAGAATGGTGAGATGGATTAATAAGTCCAAGTGGATGCTTAGGTGGCTAAGGTTGTAAGGTGGAGATGAGGTGGATAAGTAAAGGCTTAGATGGACCAATGGGATTAAAACAAGTTGATGATATAGATTAATGAGTGCCATATAAGCATGCCATGTTATCACCCCATGAAAAGTCAAGTTTGTCCTCCATTGAAATGACTAAATTGCCCTCTAATGAGCCATGCAACCTATAAAAATATGACACCAAAATATATTATGTGGTAAAAAATAAAAAATAAAAATAATTAATCATATAATTAGATAGCATTAATCATTAATTAAATTAATTAGGCCCTATTGAAGACTAATAGAGGGATGAAAATTAAACACAAATGGAGAGAATATTAGGCTAAAATTATTAGAAAGAAAGAAACAAAAACCTTAAGAAATTCACAAGGAAAATGATTTTTCTATGCAAATGACCATTTTACCCCTAGTTGGATCAACTCTAATCTCTTTTACTAATCACATCCTTGATCAAATGACTTAACTTTAACTATTAATCTCATGAGATTAATTACCTAATAATCATATGAAATGATCTAATCAAAATTCATTAATGAAAAATCTAAGTGGGTCCCTATGTAAGGGTATTTTGAGAAAGTGAAAAATGGTAGAGACAGTGAAAAATTTTAAGTTCAACATGAAATGAAAACTAATGATATAGGATGGAAGGAATCATCAAATAGATGAAAGAATGGACATTTCTCAAAAGAAACTCACTAGAAAATACCTAAAATTTCATGATTAATTACCCAGTAAAGCACAATTAGGCATGAAATTATAATACAATACATGGATTAGGCAAGATAGGAAGAATTAAGCCATAAGATTAATGGAACACAATATACACAAAATGAATACAATTCTAAAGAATTAGCCTAAAAAAGCCATCAAATCCAAAATTTGGCCAAAATTATGAAAATCATCTAAAAAGCTCTAATTAGCCAAAACTAACTATTAAAATCACTAAGAATGAGGGATAAAAATGATGAAAATATAGGCGTTATCAATCATCCCACTAAAAGCTTTTCTCCACCACCAATAATAATGTCTTAGAGGCAAAAATCTGCGATGCCTAAGGAATACATTCTTCATATAATGTTCCAACCACATGGAATGTGTGCCTTCCTCATATAATACCTTAGCCCTTTAGCCCTTACACAATAATTACATTGGCTATCCCAACCTATCTCAAGCATATTGGAATACATTTGTAAGGAAACAAGTACTTTATTCATGGATAATTGTATGATTGGGAAGCCATATAGATGATTCATGGTTTTAAGGACCATATAAACTCATCCACATCATTTTCTATCCATAATGTATCCATACATATCATAAACATTATAATTCATCTCATATACCATGGATTTGGAACCATGCACCAGAAAATTGAGGAGTTGCTCTCGGGTTTGTTATCATAGCTTTCTAGTGTGAACTTTGAAAATTCATAATTAATTCCAAAAAAATTGAAATCAAGCATATGATAGTTTTCTAGAAATTTCTAGATCTTAAATAATGATAAAAAAAAATTTTAGATTAAGAAAATGGCATTTAACTCATAAAAATTGATGGAACAATACCAAAGGTCGAGTTGCATTACTGGTATTATCATGCAACTTTAAAAATTTGGTTCTCCCTTTACAAAGCTCTAAATAAGGTGATCTTAGTAGCTATAGAAATCTTGTGATGTCTAGTTCATACCTATAAAATTTCATAAGCAGTAGACCTCATTTGGCTTATGTGTGACATAAAGAAGCAAACTGACCATATAAATAATGCACATGCCATTTTTGCATAATTTGGCCTACTTTGAAAAATCATAATAAATTCTTTTGAGTACTAAATTAAGTGTGCTTTGGCTCTTGTAAAGCTCTAGATAAGACCTACTTGATGGCCAAATTTAATGCAAAAACCCATCCATTTGGTCAGATTTTGGTTTAGCACACAAATTGATCACATTTGAAGTTCAAAGTGGGCTCTTAAAATACCAAATGCTCTTCTTACCTTTCCACAACCACTTGAACATGTCCAAAAGCATAAACATAGCCTAGGAAAGTATGCCAAATGGTTCAAATCATCATGTAGCTCAATCTCACCATGCTACTCACATTTATACACATGTATATAATGGTGCTAGGATGTTATTCTCCAATATATACATTCATTTGGCTTCAAGATTGATACATACATCATAATTGTATACACTTAAACTTGTTCAAGTGGTTACATCTCATATACATCACATGTATACAATTCTTGACATCAAAATGCCATTAAATGCCTATTTCTTTACTCCTTTGTCAAAGTTTCATGCTTTAAGACATTTGGCCTTTATTCTTTGGTCCACTTGGCTCACCTAGACATAATTAAACATATAGAGAGAGAGAATGAGATTCAAAGAAGGGAAAATTACGTTTAAGGACCAAAAAGAGAAAAAAATTATTTTTAAGGACCATTACCATTAGGTTCAATGATTTATTGCTAAACTCAGTGGTAATCATCCTAAAACAAGTGGTAACAGGTCCTTAAGAATAAATATCTTCACTTTTTGGTCCTTTATTATAATTCTCCCTTCAAAGAATTTCAGTAGCTCTTTACTTTTTCAAACATATATAATGGATGCATATATATGTCAAAGAATGTATGCATGTTATACAAACCTCTCATGCATATACATAAAACATTTTTCTTGGTCATGGAACTCATACATATCAAACATAGGCTTTTAAGGGCATTGGTCTAGCCTTACCCAACTTTCTGGGGACTTTTGGATCTGTCTCATCCATTTTCAAGGGACTTTTGACTGAGCCTCACTCTTTTGGAGACTTTTGGCTCATCCTCAACCTTTTTAAGGGACTTTTGGCATCATCAAACCCATTCAAGCCATATTGCATACATAAGCACATTTCAAGAAACATAATTGTACCATAACATGTAAGCAATGGATAAGAAAATTTCTTATAGTTCAAACATACAAGCACTCAAAGATGAATAAACATCTAAGCAATGCATGAAAGAAAGGTTAGAGAGCTATCTTGAAGTAAAATCACAATACTTTTCTCTTGAATTCTTCTTCCTCTTTTCAGCCGAGCTCATGCAATTAGGTGGAACTTGATTCTTTTGGCCTAAACACATCAAATGAGACATGAATCACTCATAGGCATAAGCTTAAGCCTTGTACAACTCTATGGAAGCTTACTTTGTTCTAAGACTCAATTATGGTTCTATACCAGACCAAATGAAGCAACTATGGGAATTCATGATCTTAGCTCCATTTTCTCCCTCAATCTAAGTCTCTTGACTCCATTTAAATTCCTTGGAGTCATCACAAATTCATTTTAAGGAGGCTAGCTATGAGGTGCTTCTTTATATCTCATTATGGAGCCTACACCTCCATCTCACAAGATGTGATTTCTAAATTTATTTTAAGACTTTCTTTGGTATTCTCCTATCATATTTAGGCCCTTCTTAGCATTAAAACAATTCAAAACACTCCCTAGGTACATGGTTCTATTTTGGCTGAGACAATGTAAGCATATAGCACCCATGGAGTTTGCTTCACTTTCTTTAGGGAATTGCATATGAAGCTTCCTAGGTGTCTTAAGAACTCATTCATACTCTTAGACAACCTAAATTATCATTAGGAAGCTTCCTACATATCATGATGCAACAAAATCCTTAGTCTTGCTAACTTGATTTCTAATGCATCTTATTTGAATTTCTTTGCATATTCTTGTTCCTCACACTCTAAAACCTTTGTTTCTTCCTTGGTTGGGTCAAAAATCATCTGCTAAAGAATGGGCTTTAAGCTGGTTGAAACTTAAAGGAGGAAGAGCAAACAAGGAGAGCATGAAAGGCTATGGAATTACCTTATATTCAAGCCCTTTTCAAGATTTCCTTCCATTGCTTCAAGCTTCTCCTTGAAATTATGGGTTTTCTCCTCTGTACCAGTCCTAAAACAGCCTCATATAAGTCATGAAAATCATAGAAAGGAAGAGGAGAAGGAGAGGAACAACATTAGTAAGGAAGAACCATGAAAATCCAAGGTTTTCTTTCTTTTTTCCTAAGCTTTCTTCCTTTTTTCTCGCTTCTCCTTGTGCGTGTTTCTCTGTTGGTCTCTCCTCTATCTTAGGCAAAACTAAAGTTTGTCAACATAAGGAGGAGGAGTGGGACATGTTATATAATTAAGAAGCTTCTTTAAATTCTTCTTAAAAAATTCTATTTATATCCCTTTTTGTGACTTTTTTGTTTTAGGCTCATTTTAACTCCTTTTTGAGAACCTTCTTTTCCATCATAAAATTTAGGTACTCTAACTTATACTATGCCTCTGATTTAACCTGTAACACCCCAAAAATTAATTACGGTGTCAGTCATGAATTTAGATTAATTAGGAATAATTAATATAGGATGATTAGGCAAGTTAAGTGAATGAGGATTTTAGAGAAATAAATTATTAATATGGGTTTAAGATTTCAATTGGATTAAAGCTTAATTTGGGCCCAAAATTAATTTGAATAAGCTATGAGTAAGGATTTATGGAGACCCAATGATTTTAGGTTAAGCCCAACTCCTTATCATGAGATTTGGGCCAAGAGAGATCACCTAACAATAGCCCAATTTGATTTAGTGAAGTTGAGGCCCACAACCCAATTTATATAAGCCCTTATAGTTGGCCCAACACACATTATGCAAACCCAAATTGAATTGACTCTTAGAACTTGGCCTAACCCAATCAAATTTCTGCAGCCCAACTTATGAAATAAGGCCCAACAAGTATGAAAATCTGAACCCACAATGAATTGGGCCATTGGATCAGTACATCCCACTTCTAGCTTTAAATTTTCTGCAGCCCATCTCATTTAACACCAGCCCACTTGAAATAATAGGCCCATTGGACCAGCCCATCTTCACTAAAACCCTAAGAAGCCTTTTCTCCACCCATTTGGCTGCCAAGGGATTCATGTTCTGCAGACTTAGAAAGCTATTTTCGCACTTGAGAAGAGGGGCTAGGGTTTTTCTGCATTCCTCCACCATTTCTCACTTCTAGAGGAAGATTTGGCCAAGGTAATCCATACAAAACATGTCCCTCTCATCCTCCTCTTCATTTTGGTCCGATTAATTTCTGGGTTTGAGTATTTTCATCTCCTTCTCAAATTTGAAATTTGGTGTTGGGTGATTCCTTGCAAGATTTTCGGACTTGGAGGTTAGAGGGAGGATTAGGTAAGCTTTTCCCTTCCATTTTGTGTATCACATTGTTGGAAAATACCCCTAAGGATGTATTATCATAATGGGTTCTGTTATTGTGTGAAATTACAAGGAGATAATGGTGGAAAACCCAATTTTTTGGGCATCATGATTGAAATGCGAATTTTGGTGAGTCCATGGTGGATTTTCGGAAGTGAGGCTATGGCTGTTGTTAAGTGAGTATATCCTTCCCATTTTGATGCATTTTCTGTTAGTTTGAAATCCCTATAGTTGACTTATGATATGGGCTTTAGTTTCATGTGAAATTACCCAGAAATTGGAGTGAACTATGGCAATTTTTGGTGTGGGAAAGTTGGAATCCGAAATTAAATTCCTTGGTAATTAGGTGAGTAACCTCTAGTCTATCATTAGTAGTTCAACTCTTTGGATATTTGATTGTGATTAGAAATGATGATAAATATGCTTGTTATAGGCTTGGTGTGCATTTGGATTATTATGG
Source organism: Erythrophleum ivorense (assembly GCA_026724425.1). NCBI lineage: Eukaryota > Viridiplantae > Streptophyta > Magnoliopsida > Fabales > Fabaceae > Erythrophleum > Erythrophleum ivorense. The sequence goes on along the minus strand of JAIUCV010000905.1, from coordinate 175,344 downwards.
TAGCTAGGGGAAGAGTAATTGGCTTCATTGAGGTAACTAGGGTTATTCTTCACTTCCATGTATATGTTCATGTTGATCTGATATTGTTTGCACATATATGGTTTTGAAATGTTAAATGATTGGTTGACTACTTGAATTGTTATTGTGATTGGACCTTGTGAGTCCATGGTGGAGCTGTGGTGCGGCTGCCACCCGTGCATGTGCTTTGATCGGGCACTGGGTTGTGATTAGACCCTAGATGCACTAAGCCCTGGTTGTGCTCATTATGGAGTAGGTGCCGTGGACGGACCTCTCCCGGTGTTATTGGCCATTAACATGTTGTGTATAACTGCTAGTATGGGACAGTAGTTCTTTGTAGTTCAACTAGTTCATTTGCAAATTGAATTGATGATTCTGGTATTGATGACATGAAATTGCATTGGATTGATTAACTTGTACATATATATGGAATCTGCCCTTTTGTTACTGAGATTGTATATCTCACCCCGTTATGGGCTAACATTTTCAGGGACCGGACCTCTTAGTGGCAAGAAGAAAATTAATGGGAGTTTGCTAAATGGTTTGGTAGCACATCAGTTTAGGAGCTTTGACAAAATGTATTGTAACTAAATTGCTAGTTTTGTATCATTGCTACATTGCATCATGAGTTGCCAAGTATAGGGATTGTATATGTAATTTGATTATCATGGGATTGCACATTTTGATTGTAATTGGCTAATAATGGATAAGTGATTCGATTTTATATGAACATTAAGCATTGACCCCATGCACCTTGTGACCATAATACATTTACTGTCATTTATTCTTGAATTTGCTAATATAAGCTAGTTGGGCAAGTAGGAAATAGTATCTAAGTTTTGCAATGGTAATGGAGGGATTGATGGGTAAATAGGATAGATAAATACCATTTGAGTCATATAAAATGAGAGAAAACGGTCCTAGAGTGCTCCTAGGGTGAGGATTAGAGTGTGTGGGACGAAACTTGGGTAATGTAGTCACAGGAGGGAGTCTCGCCGTGGCCAAATGAGTGACAGTGTCGAGGAGCGCCGCGGCCTAATAAATCGCGCCACGGCGCAACGGGGAAAATTGCCTAAAAGCTGACAGAATGAAAATGCACCGAGGCACAAAAATATTACGCCGAGGCGGAGCAGACAGAATGGAAACTCGTCGAGGCGCAAATATATTGCGCCGAGGCGAGAATCATGGGGTTGAGAAAAGTAGTTCCAGGAGGCATTTCCACCGCGGCGCCATGAAGGCTGGCCGTGGCGCAAGTCCCCAAACTCCTACTTTGAGCCTAGAAACCTTAATCTCTTCAATGGTAATGGTAAGAAATGATATAGCAACACTTGTGAGAGGTTTTGGGTATTGAAACTGATGGACGGATGAATCATAAACCCTTTATGATAGTAGGATTTCTTTTATGCAAATTTTGTTTTGTTTGTGGTGGTATGGTGATGACCCTAACATCAAGGTTCAAATTTTTCTATATTTTCACAATGTGATGAATTGTAACAACTCCAAACCTTGATAATTAATGATTAATCGTATATTTAACCATAGTTACAACAATAGGAAGGTAGGGTTGTCACATAACCCAAATTAGATTTAAAATTTTCCTGAATGAACTGGTCAAAGTTTAGCTTAACCAACGTTCTAAAACATACATCGAAGGGGTTTAAACCATTCTAGAAGTTCCTATGATTTTTAGAGCCTCGAAAAACCCTGGAAAACTCATTTTTCTCATTTATAAGTCTCTCATATAAGTTTTCTAAAAAGTGTCTAAAATTACAAAAATGCCATTGTATTTTCGACAATTTTATTGAACTATTTTGCTTTGGTTTTCAGGCATCTTAAGCCTTGGATCCTCGTTTTCCATTATTTAAAATTTTCTTTTAATTTTATTTGGTTTCAAAATTTTCTATTTAGGGGACTTCCTTTTATAACTGACTTATTTCCATTGTTTATAGAGGATCGGATGTTACACCTTGCAAATAAGGCATGTGCAATGTCTTTTGATATTGTATCTTGACAAATTACCATACGTTGGAAAGTCATTGATTGTCTCAAATAGCATAGCTCACAAATTGAATCTTTCCTCTATAGACCCATCATATACCTCCACTCTCATCTCCCACTTTAGCTTCAAATTTTCAATTACAGGAGTCAAGTATACATTTATAGCATTTTTAGTTTGCTTAGGTCCAGAAATTAGCATAGACAACATCATATACTTGCACTTCATGTATAGCCATAAAAGTAGGTTATAAATGACTAAAATCACTGGGCATGTATTATGGGTACTGCTTTAGACACCATGTGTGTTCATTCCATCAGTAGCTAATGCAAGGTATAAGTTTCTATCCTTTTACTTGAAGTTAAGGTACTATGATCAATTTTTTTCCATTGAAGAGAATCTGCAAGATGCTAAAACTTACCACCTTGAATCCTTTCATCTGCATGCCATGTCATGTGTTCCACATCTTCTGCACTACTGTACATACGTCTAAATTAAGTGTGATAGGAAAATACAATACCACCTTTGCCGAACTCGATTCTTTCTTCTTATATTGTAAGGCATTGCACTTCAGACACTTCTTTAACGATGCATATTTATTTTAAAATAAAATGTAATCATTGGAACAAGCATATATTTTCTCATAGCTCATGCTAATATAGTATAACATTTGTTTAGCCTTATATGTTTAGCTTGGAAGCTCATTATCCTCTGGTAGCATATCTTTCATAAGTGTAGGCAATTCTGTAAAGGTCTTATCACTTTATCCATTTCTCGCTTTGAAGTTGTACAGCTTCAACACCACTGACAATTTTGTGAATTTAGTACTGCTAAAATACAATGGCTTTTCTACATCATTTTTCAACCTCTCAAACATTTCAGAACAATCCTGAAGATCCACTTCAACCACATTTGCCATCTCTTCAAGATGGTCACTCTTGTATGTACTTCTATTGAAATTGTTTAAGGTACAACTCTCACTACACTCCTAGTTACTATGCTCATCCTTCGTCTCGCCATGTTTTATCTAACATAACTTTTGTAACAACCAGCAAAAAAGAGAAAAAAAAAAAAAGAAGAAGAGAAGAAACTGAACAAATTTTTAAAGTCCTAAAATTTTCTAAGTCTGCTAGCTATAGCGAGAAATGGCCTAGCTATAGCAAATGTATCTGTTCGCTATAGTGAGAAATGGTCTGACTATAGTGAGAGTGCCTTTTAGCTATAGCGAGAATACTTCTAGCTATAGCGAGTGTGGGCATCCCATACAAAAACCAGGGGGTTCCTCGTCATAGTGCACACCGTAATGAAAATAGGGGTCTGGGACTGATACGTGTTCGCCGTAGCGAGGGTTATTTTTCGCTATAGCGAGGGTTAGTCCAGAAAAGTGTGAAAAAGGGGGAATTTGACTTCTTAAAGCGTCCAAATCCATTCCTTTTCTTTTAACCGACCTAACCTTCGACCAAAAGAGAGAAAAGGGCTGTGGAGAGAGAGAGATACCAAGAGAAGGAAGGAAAAACAAGGAAAAGGTAAGCAAGCTTGAGATTTCCCTAGCTTTTCTTCTTAGAATCTTGTTCTTTTCTCTTTACCCTCTCTTTCTATGGTTTTGGTTGTTGAATTAGTTAGGTTTTGGGCTTGGTTCAAAAGAGGGAAAGTGAAAAACCACTCTTGAAGAAGGTTAGAACTCATGTAGCTTTACTTTTTTGTTTTCTTTCACTCGTTCTGTCATCTCATTTCAGTTTTCAACTGCATTTCCACCACGATTTTTCTCCCTAGGTATGTTGGTTCTACCAACTTGAAAGCATGAGAGAAAGGAAGAGTTGGTGAAATTCTAGAGAAAGAAAGAACCTCTAGTTTCTTATATGCTTGGTAGGGTTTGTTATAAAGAAACCCCTAGCTTTGTGAATAAGTGTTGAGTTATAAGAGAGTAATTCTATGCTCTTTGTGTGTCTAGGCTCAAGAGAAGCACTTCCATCTAGTTGTGATTGTGAAATCAAGAAGGGAGAAGACAAATTGAAAGGGAAGGCTTGTGTTAGCCTATAAGGTAGCTCTCTCCCCCTTCTCTCATGCATGGATGTGTGTTTAGCTTGTTTTAGAATGTGTGTATGTGTATTTTCAAGCTATAAAAAGTATGCTAGCATGCCTTTACATGTCATGATCCTTGATGCTATGTTATATGTTAAATGAATCCATAATATTTGTATGAGTTTGCTTGAGTGTGAAAAGGCCAAGAACTCTTCTCTTGGGTGAGGATGAGCCAAGAACCCTCGAGTTTGGTTGAGACAAAGCAAAGGGTCTCCTAAAAGCAATGTGGGCGCCCAAAAGTATGGTTGAGTCCAAAGTGCTCAAGAATGGGTGAGGCAAGTCCAAAATCTATGAGGAGAAGTGTGAGGCCAATCCAAACACTTGGTGAACCCTTGAATGTCTTGTATGCTTAATTCACATGCCAAGGTTGCTTTTAAAATGTCCATGACTTTCACTTTTCCATACATGCATTTGAAAAGCTTGCTTTGCACCTATTATGTATGATTGAATGAGAGATGAGTTATTGGGATTCTTTGAATCTTACTCTCTTCTCTCCACTATCCTAACATGCTAGGTGGACCAAGTGAATAAAGATATAGGAGCCACCAAGCTTGAAGCTAGGGAAATTGGCAAAGGATTTGTGAAATAGCCATTTTGTCACCACTTTGTTGTCAAGAGATGTAATCTAATGATGTACATAGGGTGTGCACTTATGAATAATTGTAAATGGATGTACTTATTGTATATGTATGAGAATTAGAACTATAGTGCATGATGTAGCAAGTTTTTGGTATGAATAGCAAGATCTTGGCATTATGTACATGGTGTATGTTTTGGTGTGGGAAAGTGAGCTTTGCAAATCTGGGTTGTTAGATATTTGAGCCATGTTTGATAGCCTATGTTGATGCTTTCCCATGTGCTCATAAAGCCTTAGGAGTAGGAGAAGCAAATTTGAACCCTTGGAGCCCTCTTTAAAAAAAAAAATTAACACTTTGCCCCATTATGTAAAAGTCTGACTAAATGACCTCTTCTTGATTGGAAATTTGGCATGTGATTAGATCTTTCCTAGAGCTTTCTAGGAAGCAAAGATTGGTCATTTGGAGGTTTGTGAAATTTTCTATGATTTTTCAAAGTCGGTATCAGAATTTCGGATTTGCACTAGTACTGTTCATTTGGTCAGTTGTGTAATTATGTCATCCGAGGGGCAAATGTGGTCCAATGGCTACGAAATTTTATAGAAAGAAACTAGCATTCACGATGACTTGTAGCAACTGGAAGCACCTCATTTGAAGGTCTAGAGAGGAAGATATGAATTTTTGAAGTTTCTGCCCAATATCAGTCATCTTGCCTGACCAGAAGTACTGTTCCATCAATTTCTGAGAGCTGGGCTTGATGAACTGATCTGAAAATATTTTTTATCTCTAGTCAATATCCACAGATTTCCATATTGGTATCATTTACACATATTGAATTTTTGTGAAATTAGTTGGACATTTTTGAAGTACGTATCAGTAACCTGTGACAGCATCAGGACCTAGTCTGACCTCCAGACCAATTAGAGTGTCAAACATCTTGTGTGTGGGATTTTATCACTTGTACATATTTTTACCATGAAGTAGACATCCTAAGCTTTCGAGAATGTTCAAGATTTAATGTTTTTGATTTTTCTAGATTTAGTTATGATTTTCCAAAGTTTGCCCAAAAATGGGGCCAAGTCTGGCCGAGAATGAATATACATATCCCATGTCTTCTTTCGGTTTCCATGAGTTGTAAGCAAGTTATGCAATTAAATATGAGGAGGCATAGTATGAGCTCACACGGTCCACGTGACATCGAAATGAATTGCTAGATATGACGCAACGCAAAAATATTCATTATCTTCCCTTGCTCTTTTATGAGAAACCTACATCCTCCATGATAGCAAGTCATTGAAAGGCATGAGATGAGCTAGAATTTATGGTGTTACAACTTTGGTCAATCCCATTACACATTAAATGATCTTCCAATTTAACTGCACTAATTCACTTCACATGGCAGCAATTTAAACAAAGGCATATAATTTGATTACGGTCTTTTACATGCTCCACTGCAAACCTAATAAACTCTTTCACTCCATTCTCATATTCCCTAGATAGACAATTGGTAGACATCCATTTGCGATCCATATCTCTTCGATCTAACAAGAACCAATTTAAGAGAAATGTGATTAGTAACTCTTAATTGCTTGGATTCCTACCTATTACTCTACTAAATATTGCCCCATTATACCTTATTTAATTATTCTTTTGTTGCAATCGATATCTCAAAGAAAACTGGCAGCATGACAATATAAAAATGAAAGTTTTCCAAGCCTTTAGCCTTCTCTTCAAACTAAAATAGAACAATATTCTAACAATCCATAATCAAAGAACAATGGCAGTAAGTGTTAAAAGAAACAAGTATAATCATTTTTCTTTTCTTTTATATAAATTATGACTTAACTATATTATATTTTGTACATTACTACGTAATATGTCTTATTATAATAGGCCTAAATATTTTTTAGCACCTTATGCATGTATGAGGATGGTGTAGCTATCAATTCACATCATTTTGCACATTTTGTCATACCAAAAGAATTAAATTGTAAAGAAATATCTTAATAATACATCACAAAACAAAAAGAAATAGTTCCAAAAGAAGCACAGATGCAAAAAATTAAGAAATGGGTTTGGGAGGATTTTAAAATGAAATTAGTTGGCAGTTTTATTTAAAACTACCAACTAAAGTGGTTGTAAAGAGCATTTTTGTTAGCAATTCATAGGAACCACTAACTATACCTTGTTTTTTGTTAGCAATTCTTAAGAACCACCAACTATGAGGGGATTTTCATGGGTTTTTGCTGGCGATTCTTAAGAACCGCCAACTATGAGTGAATTTTTGTTGGCAATTCTTAAGAACTGCCAATTATGATGATTTTTTGTTGGTAGTTTTTAAGAACCACTAACTATGAGGCTTTTTGTAGTAGTTTTTGTTGGCAGTTGTTAAGAATCGCCAACTATACTAAAACTTTTGTTGGCGATTTTTCAATAACTACCAGCAGTACATTTATAATTAGCAATTTTACAAGAACCACCAATGAATGTGCATTAACAAATCTTATTTTTATGGTAGTGTCAAGAACTACTCAAGAATCATTTACCTGGTTTCTAATGAATTCCAAATTCAAAATTAAGCCTTCCAACACCAAAAAACTACAATGTCCCACTCTAAATTCTTGGTATTTTTGTATATTATCAGAACCTAACATGAAAATTAATTATTGGGGCCAATTTCTAACATGAAACATACTAAAATGAAGAGAAAATACTTATCTAATGGTCCCCCTAACCTCAAGCTTTGAAAAGTCATGGAAGAAACCATTAAAACATCACATTTCAAATTTGGAGATGAAACAAAAATCTACCAAATAAGGAACTAATCAGACCAAAATGAATACCAAGATGAGAGTGTCATCTTTTATATAACTTACTTTGGCTAAATCTCCTTCTAAGTGTGCAAATCAGAGCCAAAATGGTGGTGAAACCCTAGCCTCCTTTGTATGTGCGAAAATGCTCCCCTTGTTTTGCAGAGCATGTAGGTCTTAGCACTAAAATAAATGGGCAATAGGCTTCTTAAGGCTTTAGAGAGAATGGACTAGTCTAATGGGCCTATTATTCAAGTGGGCTAATGCTCTATATGTTAAGGCATGGATATATGGGTTTAATTAAGTTAGGTCTCCCAAAAATTGATATTAGGCCTCTACTAGGTATCCTTGGCATAATTAAACCAATCATGGGACCTTAATTAAATCTTGGCCCAATCAAATTTAAATCTATTATAACATTTTATTTTTCTCAAAAAATTGCCAAATAATAATTATTTACCTCAAATTGCCTAAATAATCATTTTCTTTAGAATTCCTATTTCCCATAACTCCCCAATTTTCCTCTTAATAATTTCTTGATTCTTTTGTAATTACTCTTAATTAATTTTTGGTATATCATGCTATGACCCCTTTTTAATTCATCTATTCTATTATTTAAGGACAATTTTGATTCATAAAATATAGGATATTACAATTTACACTGAGAAATAGTCAAAATGAGTATTAAAAAAATGTTTCTAAAATTTGAAAATGCAAGTTCATTAAGACAAAACTAATGATGATCTATTCCAAGTACAAATAGTATATAAATAAGCAAAACAGTAGCTATAAATGGCACATATTTACTTTAAATTAATAGAATAGTGATTTTATTGGAATAAGTTTTTGTGTTTGTTTTCCTTCTTGCCAACCTTTTAGAATGGTAAGGAAATATAATTATGGCTTGTTTCATTAGGCTTATAGGCGTAAGATTTATCTCATACCCATGCTAGTCATATCTCTGATTTGGGGTGTGATAAAAACCATGTAGAAATAAAAAGAGGCAAAGCTAGAATGGTTGTTAATTATAAAAAAGTTAAATGAAAATCTAGAATTTGATAGTTACTTCAAGAAAAGTTGTGTTAGTTACACAAACTAAACAAGAAAAAAAATATTTAGTAAATTTAATTGTAAATCTAAATATCATCATATTAAACTTACTAATGAATTAAAACCTTTGACTACTTTTAGTGTTCCATATAGACATTATATCAATGGAAAATAATGTCATTTAGACTTTGAGCACCACAAATATTTCAAAGATGAATTGATGGAATCTTTAAAGACTTTAAGGATTTCAAAGATTTCTATTCATTCTATTTTAATGATATTTTGGTTTTCTCTAATACAAAAGAATATCATAAAAAAGTACTAAAAAAATTTGCTATAAATTTACGAAATATGGAATTGTGTTAAATCTAAAAAAGATTGAAGTAGATAAAGATAATATTGAATACTTAGGTTTAAGACTAACTAAGTCTATAATGAAATGACATGATCATATAATTTCAAAAATAAAAATGAACTCCTAATAAGATGATAGATAAAAAGCAATTACAAAGTTGTTTAGGAATTCTTAATCATGGTAAAAATTTCATTAGAAACCTTTCTAATAAAGAAAAACCTTTATTAGATAAATTTAAAGAATAAACCATTCCTTTGGACAAAAGAAGATACATAAATAATTAACGAAATAAAGAAAGAAACTAATAATTTACCTATTGTTTATTTTTTCTAAAATAAGTAATAGATTAATACTAGAAACATATACTAGTAATGACTCATAGGGAGCTTTCTTGAAGCAATAGTAAGTAAAGAAGAATTAATATTTGGATATAATTCTAAAAAATTTAAGCCTAATGAAATAAATTATATTACTTATGAAAAAAAATTCTAGCCATAAAAAATGGAATTATAAGTCATCATATTTTTTTAGGATGTGAAGAATTTATTATTAGAACAATAATTAAGCATTTAAATTTTTTTAAAAAAATAAAAGACATGAAAAAAAAATTAAAAAGAATTAGATGATATAATTTGATTTGTCAATATAAATTTGATAATACATTAAAGGAAGTGAAAATTTTGTTACAAATTATTTAAGTAGGAAATTAACAATAGATAAGAAAAAAAAATTCCTTAGTCAAAAGAATGGATCTCAGTTAAGATATCTCCTAAAAAGGGAAGAGATGCATTAGTTTAGCAACCTCCTATACCACTTCGGATGCCAAGCGTTAATCCTTCATTCCTGGTTAAAATATATCACAACCATAGTCGAAGCTCTGCCACAAGTGGCTATTCTTGTCTTTGTTATTGTCGTCTCTTAGAATTAGATTCCCAGAACCCAGAAGTTGCACAACGGTACTCGGGGCCTTGGGTGTACTTGAGTTTGCCGACCAAAGAACAATGTGTTGTGGCTGAGAAGGACGAGGTTTACCCATGCCAGATTTGTGTTGAATCATGTCAAAGTCAGGGTTTTAAATTGTGGGCCGCATTGCAAAATGAGGCCGTAATATTGCAGATGCGGCCCAACCCGCATTCACATTAGCCCGCAATTGTAGAGGGTTCAGAAATTACAATAACAAACCGCAAGATAACGGTGTTGCGTCCGCAACGGAACGGTGTTGCGGTTCTGTTGTGACGCATCATATAAAGCCAGAAACACAAGCTCTAAACAAGTAGTTGGTCGGCCCTAACTTTACTTTCCCAAACCCAAGCAACAAAAGAGAAAAGCCAAGAAGCAACAACAGGCCAACAGCAATCAGTAGAGAGAGCTTTGATTTGATGAATATGAAGTTTTGAGATCTGAAACCATACCTGAAGGTTGAAGCACCCGAAGCGAAGCTAGTGATATCACCCAAAGTGGAGCCAGTGAGATCTGAAACCATACTCTAAAGCCAGAGAAGCGTCCAAAGGTATGCATATCTTCTTGCTCCGCTTCACTCTTTTTTTCATTTTGGTTCCTTTTCTAGCTTCAAAGTTGGAAGGCGAAGCATTAAATAAGGGAGGGGAGCAGTTTGATATTTTTATAACTTTTGCTTCTATTATTTTTTATCAATAAAAATGTGAGCACTTTGTCTTTTAATATTTTCTCTCGCACCGGAAAATGAGATTGGACAAATCAAGTGAACTAACTTGGACTAGAATATTATATGTTGAATTTAGCAAATGCGTTTTTGGATTGAGCTTGCTATATGAATTGATAAAATTATTAAATTAGTGACCACGTGTCTTAAAGGATATATGTTGAGATTTGTGTGAAATTTGCTACTTCTTGTGATGGCAGAACCATCCCATCCTAATGTGAAATTTGCTAGAGTAGACCTTCACGTGATGAAGATGCATTGATGATTTGGACATGATAAAGAAGCTTTGAACAAATTTAGACATACGAGGAACAGGATATTTTATTTTTGCATTTATTATAGATGATACAATTGAAGGTAAAAAAAAAGAATGAAAATTTTTTAATGTTAAAAGCTTTTATTTTACATCTTCACTTATTTTGATTTTGATTTTGAATTTTTTTTTATTTTTCTTAATTTTAAAAAGATATAAATACAAAATATATAAATTACTTAAGTGATAGTAAATGCAAAACATATAAACTACTTAAGTAATAAGTCTTACATAATATATTTTATTTTTAAAAAAATTGATAAAAATTAAATTAAAAAAAATAAAGAGATTCAAATTTATTTATTTCTTTTGAATTATACGTTATATACTTGATTAGAGGATTTAAATTTCGTGCCCCATTAGTACAAGTGTTAAGATATCTCTTCTTGAATTTTTATGACTGATAGGATATCTTTTATTAGGATGGGATGGTTCTGCCAAAATTAAAGTAGGTATAATAGCTTTCTAGCTTTTGTGCTCAGTCTGTTGCTTGTTCCCTATTGGTCAAGAGCTTCACGCCAGCAACAGATGGGGATTATATAACTCTCCGGGGTTGGGCATAGTCATCTTATATTTCTTTATTGGTTTCAGATATATATACATATATATTGAAGCTTGTTTGTCGTTCATCTTTTTATGGGTTTCATGTATATATATATACATATAATATATATGGTAATCAATGAAATCACAATCCATAACTCATTAAAGAATAATATATATTCATTTCTTAGATATCAAAATTAGCATGTAAAATGTGAATTCTACATGAAACTATATTAATAATTCTGAAATAGAATGATTTTTGATGTCGACGCTGTTAGCATACATAAGTTTATATGCTTTTCGTGCTCTGGGTTAAGTGTATGATGGTGGTCCATAATTTATATATATGCTCTAATTGATAGTTGCGACTTGTAAGCCAATGAGTAGTTGATCCACATTTGAATTCAATGTATATTTCATAGTTAAGAACAAATATATTTAAGATATACAGAAATAAATTAAAAGAAAAAAAAAAAGATAAGAGGGGGTTTTAAATTATGATAATTCTTTTTTTAGTCATTCGAATATGTTTAAAATAAATAAAAATATATTAGAGAACCAATAGAAATAAACACAAATGAATTATTATACAATTATTAAGAAAATAACTATTAATAAAGTGATTAATTATAATAGTTTATTTGTAGTAGTCAAGTTATCATAAAAATAATACAATAACAATAGCGCATTATCTTTACTATTATATATATATTTGGGATCTTTGCTTTCTTTTGTCTCCCAAAGTAAAATAAAAAAAATAATTTTTTTAAAGGATGTAGATATAAATTATTATCGAAGAAGAAAATGTTAAAAACACTAAAGATTTAACTTCCTACAACTTCTCTTTTTATTATTTTAAAATTTGAAAAAAATTATAATTTAATTTTATATTTTAAAAATATTAAAAATTTAATTAAAAGAATATTTACATACACTTAAGTACATGTCTAGTTCATCCTTCTAAACTCTTGCACCAAAAATAAAAATTTATCCTTCTAAACCTTCATTTTTGTCCATTCTTACTCCAAAAAAGAAATAACAAGAAAGAAAAATTTCCTACCTCCCTATAATGGCATTATTTTAAAAAAAATGAAATTTTAACATATGTATATATAATAAGTATGGATTTCATTGATTGCTAATTAATATATACATATGTTAAATTTTGCTAATTAATTAAAATGAGATTATTTAAAAAGGTAATATTAAGATATTTTTTTATAAATTTAAAAAGATATTATAGTTGAAAAAAATATTAAGATATTTTTTATGAATTTATTAATAATGCCTAAAAATTATTGCCATTTTCTATCAAGAAAATAAAAAAAATTCAAATATTGCCCAAAAATCTCAAAAAAAAGTTAGATGATAAGAGATTGGCACTATTCATCAATTTATGAAAGTTTAAAAACACACTTTTCTTGAGAGAGAGATGAAATATTTGAACTTTGAAAAATAGTAGTATTAGTTTGGGATGAGATCATAGACCTAATTGAGTAACTATGATTGTTAATTAATTATTATCTAAACTTGATCCCATTTTATATTACAGTTAGCATACAAAAGTAAATTACAGTTAGCCACTCTACTGCAATTAGGCCCAAATCAAGTTTCGCTTTCGTTGTAGAGGTTTATAATTAGAATCAGATTTTGATACACTCTTTTATATCTATATTATTAAAATTTTTAATAAAAATATAATATGTGTAAAATAATTTTATCATATAATACTAAATTGTAAAAATTATTATATTTATCTATAATTTATTATGTTTTTATAAAAGAAACTCATAACAAAAATATTAAAATTAAACTAAGTTTTTTTTCTTCATACGTATTCGTTGAATTAATTTACCCAAAAAAAAGTGTTTGCATTGGTGGTTAAATGTAATCATTAAATAAACTTTTTAAGCATAGATTTTAGTAAATTACCTCATGATAGATTAATCATTGACCCACTATTTATTTTATTATTCTTTAATATAACTTAATCCAATCATGATTAATTTATTATTAATCCACTTTATATTAACTGGGGACTAATTTGAACAATCATGAAATATAATAAGAAACATTAATTTTTTTTTGTTCTTATAGTCTACATGATTTTTTAATTTGATTCTTATAGTTTATTTTTTAAAAAAAATAATTTTTTAATATTTTCCAAACATTTAAAAATAAATTATTACCCTTATAACTGTATTAGTATTTTATTGATTAGACTAAGGAAATTTAGATGCATACAAAATGAATTATATTGGAAGGCTAAGGTGAGAAATATAAAATATATGTAAGGTAAAAATATTTATATTAAAAGATATTAAACTTTAAAATTATTGTGAAGGACCAAAGATAAAAAACTTAAATAAATTATAGTTCAAAAATTTTAATTTAACTTTTTTATTCTTAAATCATTCAAAATAATTTTAAAATTTAAAAATGCACCATTGTAATTTTCCTAAATATCTTACTCTTATTCTCATTAATTTATTCATAAATAGTAAACAAATAATATAATAAGAGATATCTTACCATATATAGAACAAAACAAATTTAAAACACATACTTATTATGTATTGAATATGGATTTAATTATGGACAAAATTTCTAATTGATAACCAGTCTTTCAAATATAATAAACTCATTAATATTTATTCCTATGATTAGACTCCATAATCTTTTTTTGGGAAATTTTAATATTTATTCCTATGATTAAATTTTCTTATCAACAAATTAATTGGAAACTATAATAGCAAAGATAGAGAAAGGATTATTGTAACAACCGGGAAAAAGAAAAGAAAAGAAAAAGCTGAAAATTTTCGAAGGCTGAAAATTTTCTAAGTCTGCTAGCTATAACCTAGCTATAGCGAATGTACCTGTTCGCTATAGCAAGAATTGGTCTAGCTATAGCGAGAGTGCCTTCTCGCTATAGCGAAAATGCTTCTAGCTATAGCGAGTGCGACCATCCCATATAAAAATCAGGGCGTTGCTCGTTGTAGCGTGCACTATAGCGAAGCCAGAGGTCTGGGACTGACACGAGCTCGCCGTAGCGAGGGTTATGGCTCACTATAACGAGGGTTAGTCCGGAAAAGCATAAAAAGAGAGATTTTGACCTTTTAAAACCTCCAAACTCTTCCTTTCTCTGTAAACTGACCTAAGCTTTGACTAAGAGAGAGAAAAGGGCTGTGGAGAGAGAGAGAGACCTAGAGAAGGAAGGAGAACAAGCAAAGAGGTAAGCAATCTTGAGATTTCCATAGCTTTTCTCCCTAGCATGTTATTCTTCTCTCTTTGCCCTCTCTTTCTATGGTTTAGTGATTGATTTGGGTTTGGTTCAGAAGAGAGAAAGTGGAAAACCACTCTTGAGGAAGGGTAAAGCTCATGTAGCTTCATTTCTTCTTCTTTCCTTTCCTTTTTGAGAGCTTGAGAGAGGAAGGAGAGTGAGTGGAATTCTAGAGAGAGAATCCCTAGTTCTTACATGTGTAGCGGGGGTTTGCTTCGATGAAGAGTCCCTTTAGCTTTGTGAGAGTTTATTTGAGTTATGAGAGAATAATCCCATGCTCTTTGTTGTGCTTAGGCTCAAAGGAAGCAACTCCATCTAATTGTGAGTATGAAATCAAGAAGGGAGAAGAGGAATTGAAAGGGAAGGCTTGTGTTAGCTGATAAGGTAGCTCTCTACTCTTTCTTGTTGCATTCTTGGATGTGTAATAGTCATTGTATGCTTGTGTATGTGCTTGTATGATGAGACATGCCATTTGATGTTGCCTTGATGCATTGGTACCAATTTGCTTTTGATATGAATTGTGAAAATTGCTCGGGTGAGGTGGTGCCAAAAGTCCCTTAAGATGGGTGAGGTGGAGCCAAAAGTCCCTAAACCAAGGGTGAGGCCAATCCAAAAGTCCCAAAGCTCGAGTGAGGCTAGACCGAAAATCCCTAGAGCCTATTCTTGGCATTGATATGATATTCATGGCATGAAACACATATGTTGTGTCATTGTGACTTGATTACATGTTTTGACTGGTTTATATATCTTGATTGCTTCTTGAATGAGTATGAGCTATTGAGATTCCCTGAATCTCACCCCCTCCCTCTCCCATCTTAACATCTTAGGTGAAGCTCAAGGAGAAGCAAGTGCACACCAAGGAGTCTAGTTGAGAATGCTTAGAGAAATGTGTAGTTCTTTTGTTGTAAAGAGGTGCCAAAATGAATATGCACCTATCATTTTTGAGTTGTAAATATGTGAGCACATGTAAACATATGTATAAGTGATGTATGAACTGTGTAAAGAGCCAAAGTAATGAGAATGTAGAATTTGGCCCTTTTGTGGCTTACATGTGATAGTGCATTTTGTTCCGTAGCATAGTGATTTTGAAATGTATGATGACTTGGATCATTTGGATAATTCATATATTCTATGTTTGTACTTTCAAACTTGCCCAAGAGATGCTAGAACATGTAGGAGGCCATTTGGACCCACTTTGCACCATTTTGGGTGCCAAAACCGCCAATTGTGTGAGCTCTGTCAAAGTATAACCAAATGAGCTCTTCTTGTCATGAAATTTGGCATGCCTCTAGAGTCTATTAAGAGCTTCTTGAAAAGCTAAAGTGGGTAATATTTGGAGGTCTAGGGAATATTTGGCGATTTGTTGAAGTTTGGAAATTTTAATGGTTTTGGTCATGATATGGTGCAACTAGTTCGAAAATGAATCAATGTCATTCATGGACCAAATGGTGTCCAATTGTCATGAAATTTTATGAGCATAAACTAGATATCCACAGTGACCTATAACAACTAGAAGCACCTCAATTGGAGGTCTATAGAGGAAGAAACAACTTTCTGAAGTTCTGTATCAGCATCAGGGAAGCTATCCGACCTTCGTTACTGTTCCATCCATTTTCGAGGTCCAAGAGCTCCTAAACTGATCTAAACTTATTTTTCCCCTCTAGTTTACATCTGTAGCTTTCCAAATTGGTATATTTTTCCCAGATTTGATTTTTGTGGAATTAATTACGAATTTTTAAAGTTCATGACAGTGAGCTGTACTAGTATCAGGGACAGCTAGACATCTGACTCTTTTTCGATGTCAAAGATGGTCCAAACGCTGAGATTGTGGTTGGGAGTTATTTTTATTATGAATTTAACATCCAAATATTTCTATAGAGCTTGATTCCCAGTTTTCTAGAATTAGTTATAATTTTCCAAAGTTAGAACCAAAAATCTGACTTTTGGGCTCATTTGAGAAATTGCCTTTTCTTAGTTTTTGGCTTCATATCTGTGGTTTATGGGTTGTTTGAGGCTATGTACAAGTTGTGTAAATGGTGTTTGAGTAGAGAATGTGAATGATGGGTTCACGGGACCCACGGGGCAAAATATGACTTGTTAAACCTTGACTTAAAGTAGTACAATACCACGGTTTTGGTTATTTTCCTGGGAAATCATATGGAATCAAGCCTAGTTGGAGATGAGTTAGAGTTAAGTCATTATGGTATTACAATTATACCATAAAAAAATAATTTTTTTATAGGGAAATGTGAGCATTGCATATTTTTCCTTAGATTACTAAGCCATGCATCTTTCTATTATATCCAATCTTTAGACCTTTGTCATTTAGCCTATAAACTCATTAAATTTTGAATGTTTAGTGTATCAAAAAAGAAAATAAAAATGCTAACCATTGAAAATAACACATCTATATATTTATAAACCTATATATGATTTATTGATCGATACTTATCATTATACGAGCATTCAAAAAAGAGTCGTTAATGTTAGTGGTGGAACTGAGATTATCATTACTGAACTTTGAATTTTTATTCTGATTTTGTTTAATTGATTAATTTTTTAATTATTCAATTGTGCTTTTAGTTTTGCTATATTATATTATATTACCAACTTCATTTAATCAACAGGTATTATAAAATATAAACAATGCCGCCAAGAGAAGAATTTCCAACAGGAAGATTAGAAGGTGCTCCTAGTGATGATATCGGTTGGCATGTTGGAACATCTGTAGCTGGAAATTGAAACAATATAATTTGCAAACTTTGTGGGAAAGTAATAAAAGGTGGAATTACTCAACTGAAGCAGCTTATTGCTCATTTTAAAGGACAAGTAGCTGGTTGTCCTAGAGTTACAACTACTATTCGAAAAGGTATGATGAAACTCCTTTTAGATAATAAAGGAAAAAATGATTCAAAAAAAAGAAAAGAAGAATTTGAAGCATGGTTGAGAGGTGATGAAGATGATGAAATGGAAGCATTTGTTGATGAGGAAATGCAAATGAAGCATGTGACCCAAGAAAGTATCAGATCACATCATGAATGGAAAGAGAGACAAAAATTTAGACAACAAACTAGAGGAGGACAAAATGTGTATGAAAAGGGTGGAAGCTCTCATGCAAGAGCAAGAGGATCAGAAGATATTGCCTTTAGTTTAAGATCTTCAAATATTGATCTTGTTAGGAGTAAAAGCATGAAACAACCAAAAATTTCTGGTGGTTTGATGAAAAGATTGAGGAAGAAATTAGGAGAAGCAGTATCAAAGCTTATTATATATGAGCGTTTTCTAATGAATTTATCTAATTCTCCTTGGTTGCATAATTTAATTACTGCAGCTGCTGAGATAGGTACAATAGGGGTTAAATTCCCTACTCCTTATGAGATTTTAAATGTGTATTTGGAAGTTGAATACCAATCTATGAGGGAATGGATAAATGGGTTGAAAGGTACATGGAAGGAAAGAGGTATTACAATAATGTGTGATGGTTGGACTAATAGCATTAGTCACATGCATATAATGAATTTTCTTGTCTATTGCAGCAGGGGAACTATTTTTTTAAAATCAATAGATGTTTCTTCTATTACTAGTAGAAATACTGATTACTACCTTCAGTTACTTGATCAAGTGGTAGACGAAGTTAAAGAAAAATATGTAGTCCAAGTGGTTACAGATAATGAGGGAGCTTTAAAGGCAGCTGAAAAAAAATTAATGGAAAAAAGACCACATCTCTGTTGGTCACCTTGTACAGCTCATTGTTTAGATCTATGTTTAGAAGACATTAGAAAAAAGAGTAATATACAAAAGGTGTTAGAGGATGCAAAGATGATAACATCCTTTATATATAACCACATTTGGACTGTTAATTTGATAAAAGAATATACTGGAGGTAGAGATATTATTCGTCCAGCCATTACTCGCTTTGCTACACAATTCTTACAATTACAATCTCTTATGAAACAAAAGCAGGCTTTGAAAAATATATTCAACTCTGAAAAGTTTAAGAAGTCTAAATTTGGTAAGGAAAAATCTGGACTAGCACATGATGCAAGAAAAAAAAATTTGGATAATGACTTTTGGATCAAAGCTAATGAAATCCTAAAAGTATTTGAGATAATTGTCAAAGTGTTGAGACTGGTTGACAGTGATGAGAAACTAACCATGGATTTTATCTATGAAGCTATAGATAGAGCAAAGCTATCTATACAACAAAACTGTCATTATCACTCAACTTATAATGATATGATAGATAAAAGGTGGAAATTTCTACATACTGATTTACATTATGCAGGTAAGTATATATATATTATGTTGTCACAAAAAAAGAATGTTTGTGTACTGACTAATTAAGTTTATTTCTTTTTTTTAAAGCTATTTTCTTAATCCTCAGTTTCAATTTGGAGTTGAGCATGGTCATTCAGTTTATAAAGAAACATTTGATGGAACCAGAAGTGCAATCACCAAATAGAACGAAATATGGATGTTGCAATTAGAGCACTAAATCAGGTTAGTTATTTTTTGTATAATGAATATTTGGAATATATTATTATATATTTATATTAAATTTAATATGATGTTGCATAGTTAATACTTTTTCAAGACAAGAGAGAGAACTTTAGAATGCCACAAGCTCAAAGAGCATGGTCTCAAATGGATCCCGGTAAGATATAATTTATTTTTTATCTATAAGTATACATGGTACAACATTTGACTCTATCAAAATGATTATTTTTGTTTATAATTCAAAGTTGACTAAATTTTTGTATTATTTGTTTAAATAGTTGAATGGTGGATAATATATGGTTCATATGCTCCTGAACTTCAAAGCATTGCAATAAAAATTCTGAGCCAAACAACTTCAGCTTTAAATTGTGAAAGAAATTGGAGCACATTTAGCTATATTCATACAAAGACAAGAAATAGACTTAAGTATAAAAAATTACAGAAACTTGTGTTTACCTTTTACAATATGAAGCTAAAAATGAGGGAGAATAAGAGGCATAGTCAAGAAGAGATAGAAAATAATTTCAATCCAATTAATCTTGATTACATATTCTAAGAAGATGATCCTTTGTCTCCATGGATTGAGGAGAGGGAAGGCCCATTATTGGATAGGCTTCAAAATTCAGAATGGTTCCCAAGAATGGATACTGATGATGAAGAGGTAGAGGCCGATGATGATTCAAGTTCCAATGAAGGTCATAATCAGGGTGGTGATGGTGGTTTGAGTCCACCAAGCAACAATAGTGGTAGTGATGGTGGTGATGCAGTAGAAAGTGATCATGACATAGATGAAGAAAGGGAACAAGATCCATATCAAGACATTTCATATACTATGCATGATTTGGGTTTTGTTATTGATATGACATCTTTTCAGGATAGAGGCTCTGGTGATCATAGAAGAGGTGGTCATCAATCTATAAGAGGTGGAAGACAGCAAAGTGGTGTACCAGAAGATTGTTCTTCTTCTAATTTTTCACAAAGTTTTAGTGATTTTGGCATTGGTGGCTCGTCTCAAAGTAGTCAAAGTTATTATCCCTCATTTTATCAACAACCTTCTCATATGTCACATGATCATTATCCAATGATGCAAGTCCCACCATATTATCAACCTTCAATAAATTATCAAGAGCCTTATTATCACCAAGCACCAAATTTTCCTTATCAGCAAATGGAGAATACAGGTGGAGGATTTTTTGATTATGTTTTTGGATCGGGAGCAAGACAAGGTGATAATGAAAGTGAAAGTGGGAACTTTGATCCTCCACGACATTCTACAATGTGGTGATTCTAATTCTCTCTTTGTAATAATAATGTAAGTATACTTTTATATTATTTGACTTTTTCCTTTAATTTTCTCAAGTAACATTGACATACTTGTTCAAAATAATGATTTATTTAATTAATATTGATGTTAGTTATGATATATTTATGTATATGAAAGTTATAATGATTATATACATTTTTAAAATAATTTGTGTAACTTCAAAAAAAAATCACAGCTGCAGTGACCGCAACCCGCATTATAACACCCGCAGCATCCGCAATCGCAATGCTACCGTAACCGCAACTGCAACCGCAACTGCAATTTAAAATTGTGAGAACAGAAGGAATTCTTGAGAGGGTGAAAAGCTTGCCAACAACCTTATAGGTTATAACTTATTTTGTACCTTGACATAAGCAAGGTCCCCAGCAAAAGAGAGTCGTTCAAGAACCAAGTGCTCTTTTTTATTCTCTTTCCATACTTAGAAAGAATCAATTTAATGACCTCATTGTTGACAAAATGTATTCTGTTAGAAGTTTACGATTATTTAATTACCTGGAGTCTTTATATTCCAAAGGTTTTCCCGTTGAGCTTAATCACAGGGATTTGGGCATTGAAGAGTTATGACAAAATCAAATACAGTGGATCAAATCTTGAACATTTAAAAAGTATATGAAGAAATTCTAAATATATATATATAAACTATAAAATTAATTTGAAAAATAAATATAGGAACGAAATAATTAATTTTCTCTTAAACGTATATGTACTATTGTTTACTAAAAGAAATAAGGACAACGAAAAACAAAAAGTAATTGGGTTTATTTTTCTTTTT
Organism: Erythrophleum ivorense; assembly: GCA_026724425.1. Taxonomy (NCBI): domain Eukaryota; kingdom Viridiplantae; phylum Streptophyta; class Magnoliopsida; order Fabales; family Fabaceae; genus Erythrophleum; species Erythrophleum ivorense. The sequence goes on along the minus strand of JAIUCV010000905.1, from coordinate 154,045 downwards.
ATCAAATTAATTGGATTTGTCAAAAGAGCCATTATGACAAGCTTCCATCGGCCTATAAAAGACAAGCTTAACCCTATTTTTCTGGATCAACGGTGTGCTGCAGGTTAAAAGAAATAACAATAGTAAAGACGAAGAAGAATCTTTTTTGTGCGTAAAGTTTGAGAAATTCTCAAAAGGAATGGGTAATTAAAATTTGGTACAAAAGCAAAGCACCCGATGCTGATAAATTTAAGTAGTGTGAGCGTGAGTCGCACGTTTTTCGTCAGGTAAGAAAGGTTTCATGTTAAAGTTAGACATCCCGAATCTCTTTCTCAACATTTCATCCATTACTCAATTCCATGATTTCTATTTTTCCTGATATCAGTTTCTATTGCTCAACCTTTTCTTAAGGCACAAGAATTCCACTTTAAGTTACTAAATTTATACGCACTCGTTTCTTCTTTTTTCCTTTTTCTTTTTTCCAGCAGAAGACATTTATTTTGTTTTAATCCTCAAAAGTCACTCATTGTAATAAAGAAAAAGGAGACGAATAAATTATTTTTGTTGAGTAAATTACTTTCATTTAATTACAAGACTATTAATTCTTTACAAAATCTATTTTTTAATCAAAAGATCTGTTATAACTAAACCAAAATACTTTTGAGTTACTTATGTATATGATTGAGTTTATATTTTGAAGAGATAATAAGTATTACCGGAAGGCAACATTAAAGAAGGATCTTATTACCATTTTTCTTGTTCTTATATATTATTTTGTTGACTTTTTTACCTATTATTTGATTAAATGATTAGTAATGATCAGATCCAAGGCAGTTGTGCATTACTTAGTGAACGAAAAAATGGTAATCAAATCCTTTTCCAAGCCGTTTTCTTATTGCCTCAGTGTAATGCTTTTTTCCCCCTCTTTTCAAATCCAACTATATAAGTAATATATAAGAATATCTCGATCAAAATCTATTTAGTTGCAACATATTCTTTGGTTTCAGAAAAATGTTGTGTAAACTCTCACGAAAATTTTTAAAGAAAAAGTTCATATAACTAAGTATCTATTAGAATTGGAGAAAGAATTTTTTCATAAATTTTTTACTAAGTAAATCATAAAAACTTTTGGATGTCTTTCATTTACAGGCAAAATTTTATGTATGTTGATGTCAAGGTATTTTTATAGAGGTTATGTTTATATAGATTTATCAATTAGTGTTCTCACCCATAATTTAAAATTTTTCATTATATGAAAATTATATTTTTGTATAGATAATTTTCATTTATTTAAAAATAAAGTTTTAAAAATAATAATTCACCAAAAATGTTTTACAATAATAATAGAGATAAATTCTACCCAACAAAAGAAGTCTGAAGAAATTTCCTCCTTACACAATGTGAAATTAGTGTTTGTTTTAGATTCCCACCTGAGTTGGGGTATCCTAGAATTGTCGTTTTGCAAAGGCCAAATTTGACACGAAATCCCATAATCCACCCAAAATGCTTTCCCCCGATATGAAACGAACGGCCTTTAACCTTCAAAGGCCAATGGCTTCCCATTTAAGTCCCCGCGATTTTGAGGTTCTCCATCATTATTCCATGTTTCCAACTTTCAGGAAGGCATGCCGGGAATCAATTCCTCCGGAGACTGCACGTTAAAAACAGGCTATTAAAAAAATTAAATTATACATATATCTTTGTTAAAATTATATATATATATATATTTGCTTTTAAAATATACACAAATATTTTACAAAATAAAAAATTATACAATAATTTTTAGTTTAAATTTAACTTTTTATTAAAATATCCTTTATTAACTTAAAAATATTTTTTGACCAAAATATCATATATATATTTTTTATGAAAGATATTTTTATTTAAAAAATATAAAATTGAAATAAAATATATATTTTAAAAATAAAAAAAATTATATAATTTTAGCAAAATCAAAAAGAGATTAACAAAATTAACTCTAAAAGTAGAAAAGCAGAATAGTTTAATTTGTGAAAAGCACATTACGGTAAAAATAAACAAACAATCACTTATAGTCCGAGAGCAATGAACATTTCAGCTCAAAATTTGTTCAAATTAAGAATTATATTCCAAAGAAATTACAATTTTTGTTTGGAATACCTAATGGCTGATTTAACTGATTTGGAATATGTCATGTTAGTAGTAAAATTAACTTTATAGGACAGTTTTGTGAAAAATGAATTGTATGTCCTAGAAATTATGATAACAGGCAACTTTTTTTTCGATATTGGTTTAATATTAATAGCTCGGATCAGTGGTGCAAAATCTAAAGTCAACATTTAATTATTATAAATTTGTATATCATATTAAGTATTAACTCTCTTTTTTTTTTTCAAATGAAAGCAGCATTTGCATATATTAATAAAATAATACGATGACCCTTCATACAGTAATGTGTATCTGCCAAATTTAGACATCTAGATCTAGATATCATTTCCTTCCATCCGAGTTGCCCTGATGATTAACGTTCGGCTCAACGGAACAGGCTCGAAAAAATACAATTTACATTATACTACTTAATTAAATTATATTTGATACTTTTTATTTAAAAATTATATTTTTTATATTTAATTTATTTTAGTTAATAAAATTAATTTCTTTTAATAAAAAATAAAAAAATAAATAGAAGATAGAAGAATTAGAATTCAATTCTAATTCATAATTCAAATTATTATAAATTAATATTCTAATAAATAATTAATGTATTCAATTATATTTAATATTCAGATTCTAATTATAGAAAAGATTCTATTTCTATTTTATATTAAATAGAAATTTATATTGAATTTCTACATTTCTATTTATATTTAGAATATATTTTTATTAGTTTTTATTAGAATAATTATTAGAATATGGATCAATTTACAATATCTATCTTCATATATATAGAATATCAATCACATATATGAGGATTGGATCAAAAATAATTCTTGAATGGCTAGTCAAACATGGGCTAGTTCATAGATCAAATTTTGAAACATCAGCTAATCATTCGTATCCTGTGGCACTGGAAATAATATTTTATATTGGATTTCTTATTGCTTTTGTGACAAAATAAGTTTTCCCAAAGGTAAAATATCTTAATTTTCTTTATAGTTATATAAAGAAAAAATTCAAAATCTCATGTTGGAGTTTAACATCAACTTAAGTGTCTTTATTATTATATTAAAAATAAAATCACAGTCTCATATTATGTAAAAGGTTAATTTCTCTACTAAAAAATAAATTGGGATGAAGCTTTTACAATATATATTTAAATGTCATGAGAGCCAAGTATAATTTTTGACACACAAGATTATCAGGCATAATTTAATGTAATGACCTGAGAAATTTTTAATTTTTAACTAAGGAAATAGAGTATTCTTAGTTAGAAAATTATTAATAACATAACAACAACCACCACTACTACTATTACAACAACTACTACTTAATAAGAATAATATGAAATACTACTCAATAATACTAAGAAAAACTTTTGCTATATAAATAATAATGCTCAATTAATTTTAAAATATTTTAATTTAAAAATCTGTCGTAGAAAGCCTTTGGGTTAAATACAACAAGTTTGGTTGTCCAATATCTAAAAATCTATCTAGGAAAGTGATCATTTTCATATCGGCGTTTTGTTGAAATACAATAGTTATGGCCTCTAATAGTGTTTATTGGACTGCCACACCTTTTAAGTAAGCTATGGGGAAAGAGGGAGCCCGAAAACGTGAAGTGTACTTGGTTTCTTCTTTGTTCATCATGTCCTTCCATCCCTCTCTTCTCCCTTCAATTTCCTTCCATCTTCTCCCTCTGATAGTGTTTATTGGATAGCCACACCTTTCTTCCTTGTGGCTTGCCATGGTCAATTCCTAACAAGGGGAAATTGTGGAAGTTGGTCGATGGTGGGTCTAGGTGTGTTGTGAGGAGCTACCTATACTTTCAATATTCAATTTTTTGGCTTCTTGAAAGAATCTTTGTCTAAACACTTAATGAGAAAAACCTAGAGCTAGGTTAGTAATGATGATAGGAAAGTTCAGAATTATTAGGACTTTTAATATTAAAGGGTAAATTTAAATAAATTAAGAATATTACATGTTAATTGGGTTGCATAAGTATTTATAAAAGACAAGTCAAAACAAAGCAAAACATGTATTTGTATTCAAAAGTAAATGAGTGGAGACCTACACAGTTGAGGTTCAATTGTGGAAGAAGATAAAAAGAGCCACTAGCATTATTCATCTGCATAGTGACTCTCTCAGTGGATATTAAATGTTCGTGATGTTGTAAATATGATTGACAATGAACTATTAATTGTTTAGTCTAACATATGCTTATAAAGTTTGCATAATAGTCATGTTTTGCCTATTTAGTTATGTTTAAATTATGTGACACTATTGTAATATTTGGAATGTTGGCTTAAAATGTCTATTTAAAATAGTTGATATGACATGAGAAATATGGGTTGTTCTTTCATTATTTTTCTTGCTATCACTATATCTAGGTTCATAAGTGTGAACATGAGGTTCTACACCTTGATCACCTTGGAAATATAAGGCTTTGTAGATAGTTTTCTATTATGCAAGCTAAATTTCTATGAATTAGTCATGAAAAGTGATTCCTAACTCTTGTTAGTTGGGATAATTGATCTCGTAACTCCTGATTAGTCAAAATAAGTAATACCTTGGCTCTGGTTAGATAGGATGATCCATTCCTTAACTTCTGATTAGTTAAGATAAATGATTCCCTAACTCTTATCAAACAAGTATAAGTGGTTAGGAGGTATAAACCTTGACTCTAGGTATGAATAGACAAGCAAAAATATTCAGTCCTATATAATAGAACAATGATCTATGTGTGGTTTAAGATTGTTATGTATAAAGAGTACACCTTACCTCACTTTCTAGATACGCATGTGCATTGTCACCATTGGATTTATTTATTATTTATTATTATACATTATCTTATTATTGTTTGGTAGGTATGTAGACTATGTGTGAATCTTGAGAAATGAGTGAAGTGGACTATAAAATGGAATAGGATGGACGATAGTGTCAAGTGATGGCTATCGAAAGCCTAAAAAGATTCTCACCAAGTATCACAACAATGGATTTCGACTTAATCTAATTCTCTCATGATCACTTTACCAAGTGTGCTAATCATACCAACTAGTATACTCAAGTATTTGAGGTCAAACTCCATAAGGAAAGTGTTTACCATAAAAAAGGAATGCACTCACAAGGTCAAGTCTAGCCTGATGATGGAGTTGGTTGATTCTAGTGGCCTAACTAATACAATCATTAGATACCGAAATGGTGGAGGTTAAGTCCAACTTAACCTAGGAAAAGAAAAACCTAAGAGTGGAAAGCGAGATAAAAAGACCAAGACTCAAATTAGATTATCCTTATTTAATGTTTTTGACTCCTCACTATTATTTACTATGTCTAGTTGGCAACCTGTAGTGTTGATACTTCTCTCAAACTCATAGTCCTACCTAAGAACTAGCTTAGACAAGTACACTCCTCTTAAACTTGCACTGCCCTCACTACCTCCCAAGTGAATATAAAATTGGCCATAAGACTACTAGAGGTTAGCTTCTCTTGAATGCATTTACATAGCTAACTATACCTTAACTAACTTTTGTAAAGTGTGATTGTTCTATGTGCAACAAGTTACTTCATCATATTAGCCTATTTCTAGAACATCTCTTCCAACTTCCTTAGGCTACATTAATAGTTTAGTCTATCTCTAGAGCTTTTCTATAAACATACCTTTTGGCCTTTTCATCAAATGCCTATTGTTTCAACTAATGGTAACTAAGGTTTATATGATTGATTATTGCACCTAATCTATTCGATCTAAATAAATTATCAACCTAACTAATCACATTTAATTGGTTCATTTCATCCAAATAATTATCCTCATAAGCATAAAAATCAACAACCTAAAAATTTACGATTAAAATGAAATTCATACTTTAAATACTCATCAACAACAATGAATCTTGATTAAACAAAGATAGATTTGAAACTAGGAGAAAAAAAATTCCAAAATATGAATAGGAAAAGAAAATTTAAAGAAGAAGAAAAATATAGTAGGAGATCCATCATAAATATGAATTACAATCCAAAAGAAATCCATACTAAGCTTAGAGATAAAGAGAAATCTCTAAAACTCTAAGGGTAAATCCTTTTCTCTTCAAATCCTAACACTCGCCTCTCTATAGGAAAACTCTAAACTTTAAAAAAGAGAAAAGCTAAAAGACTCTTTGAAATTACAATTTGGGAGATATTTATAAAATTTCTTAGATCTATAGCTCATCGTGACCAACGATTAGCTCATCACCTCAAGTAGATGGCATGTCTGAGAAGTTTGCTTGTTGTTGCAACCAACGATGAACTCATCACAACGACTAGTGAAAGTGAGTTAAAGAAGTTTCTAGTGATCACAAGTGTGAAGCCTTGTCATGGCCTACTATAGCAACGCCCATGTTCATCAATTTTTATAATATGATCTTTGTACTCTAGTCTTTCACTCCCATGGCTTGTTCTCTTTTTTTTTTTTAAATTTACATTTAAGTCCTAAAAAACAAAGTAGAAAACACTAAATGAGAAATTAACTAAGCAAGACCTAATTAAAACACATGTAATAATTCCAAATGACAAATAACGATGTGGCTTCCTACATTCATGATTTAGCCCTAAAACTAAAGGATTTTCAAGTAAACACCTAATTGTTCAAACAATTGCAATTTAGCCCCAAAATTTGGAATAAAAAAGGAAATATTAAGCTCCAATAACTTCCAATCACCAAGAAAACCAAAATTAAGTTTATTTAGATGTAATTAGGCCTAAAAATGATGAAAACCCTTTATAAGTTCTATGACAAATCCTTTGAAAAATGTATCAAAATAAGACTTATCACACCCCCGAAACTTGGCTTTCTTTTTGTCCTTAAGTAAACCACATTACAAATATAAATATCTCAATCAAGTACTCATAATTTCTTTTGCAAAATATTTAATTCATGACTCAATATATAAAATAAGAAAAGGTAAGGAATGAACACAAGTTAATAGTCAAAAGATTAATATCATGAATGTGTTTATATGTTCGCCATTCAATAGTCTCAATTCAAGCCTTAAAGAAGAATATACTCAATAATTCATGTAATCATCATCTCTTCTCTAAGAGTTTCATATGCTTATTTTTCCTCTCATTCACTACTAATGTAAATCTCCTAACACTCATGAATGAATAAATCTTCTAAACTTGTAATGGAGCTATTAATTATCAAGTATCACAAACAAATGATATGGGGAATAATGTGCAAGTTCAAGAAAGTATACATTAAGGCTAAGAAAGAAAAGACTCTCTTTTACTTACTCTCTTTTTCCACTCTTCACCTTCATTTACATTTCTTTTCTTCATAAAAAATATTTTTAAAAAATTGAACTTCTTTGAAGTTCTTGTAGCTACAACACATTTTTTTTCTCTTTTTACACCCCCAAACTTTAGATCTTTGATCCATATGCACTTGGGGTCCTATGCTTCATGCACACACACACGCACACAGATATATATATATATATATATATATTTTTTTTTCTTCCCTCATCATCAAATGTTATAAGTCTTTTAAGAGAAACTTGAGGATAAATCACAATGTAATATAGCATCTTGCTATCTTCACAACAAATCCAACATGTCTCACACAAGGGTATCCACCAAACTCAGAGGCCTGGTAGGTCCGGCCCTACTTGGTCAAATCAAGCAGGGCATAACTTTTTTTTTTAAAAGGTAAGGTCAGGCTGGGCCATATAACTAGGGCAGGTTGGGCATTTGGCCGACCCTTAGGCCCATATCAACCCAGCCCTAGAAAATAAAAAATATTTTTTAAAAAGATTTATATCAAAATTTTAATTGTTTTAAGGATAAAATATAATTTTATAAATATTTATATAAAATATTTTTTTAGAGGTTATTTTATAATTCTAATAATAAATTTGAGTTAGCCCTAAAAAACATATAGGCCTGCCCAAGTTTAAAAAAATTAAAAAAATATTTTGTTATAAAACTTTATATCAAAATTTTAATTCTATTGTCTTTGAATGTATATATATGTATTTTAAGCTATGAATTATGTTTTGGTATGATTCCTATATTCCATGGAACCATAGTATTGCATTATGTATTCAAATGAGGCCTATAAATGTTGCATTGGTTTGCTTGAATGTGGAGAGGCTAAAAACCTTCTATCTTCGGTGAGGATGAGCCAAGAGCCCTTGAAAGTGGTTAAGACCAAGATAAAGTCTCCTAAGAGTAAGGTTTAGCTCAAGGCCTTTGAGAAAAAGGGTGAGGCAAATCCAAGAACTTTAAAGAAAGTGGGTGACACTAATCCAATCATTTGGCAAACCTAAGTATGTTATGTGTGCTTTGTGTAAATGCCGAGAATGTATTTGCACCATTTTCAATGTTAGTATGCCATGCATGCATCCTTAAGACTTGTGTTACATTCTTTGTGTATGATTGAATGGGAGATGAGCTATTGGGATTTTTTGAATCTCACTCCCTCCTCTCCAATATCTTAATATGCTAGGTGGAGCCAATGAACAAGGAAATGAAAGCCACCAAGTGGGAAGATGAAGCCTTGATCATAAAGCTCTTAATGTTGTTTATGTTGTAACCAAAGGAATGGAATATGATGTAATTTTTTGATAAACTTGATAGACAATAAATGAAACATGTATAATTACTCTAATAGATGATATATGTATTGCAATTTTTGGATATTGAATGGCTATTTCAAGTACATGTGTCTTAGCATATGGCTTGAGGATGAAGGATGAGATTTTGTGTTTTGCATGTCCACACCTTTAAGACAAGTTTAGGGAGTCTTTTTGGGTCATTCCCACGTGCCCAAGTGGCCACAAGAACCTTAGGAGTCATTTTGCACACTTTTGCACCATTAAAATGCATTAAAATGACCCAAATGACACCTTATAGCACATTCTGACCAAATGAAGGAATTTTTCTATGAAATTTGGCAAACTTGTAGAGCTCATTGAGAGCTTTTTAGGAAGCTAAAGTGCAACAAAAACAAATCTTTACAGAATTAGTTATAAATTTTCAAAGTTGGGATTTTCAATTGGTTCTGGTATGTGTACTATTCACACTGACAGGTTTGTGTTTCTATGTCATCCGATAGGCAAATGATGTCCAATGCTTGTGAAATTTTACAGGCATAAACTAGAGGTTATAAGATTTCTATGAACATTAAGATCACCTAATTTGGAGGTCTGAGAAAAGAGTTATACAATTTTAAATTTTGCTATCAGTAGCAGTAGCACCCCCTGAGTCCAGTTACTATTTTATAGATTTCCAATAGCTAAAAGTATCTGTTTCATTCTGGAATTATTTTTCCCATAAATTTACCATCTTTCTATTTCCATAATGACCAAATATGTATGATTTCAATTTTCATAGAATTAGTTATGAATTTTGAAGTTCATATCAGTAATCTAAACTAGTAGCCCAGATAGCAACAACCTCAGTGGCTTTTTCAATGTCAAACGTTCTCTCCTTAATGATTCATGAGCTGAAATTATTTTTACCATGGGATAGACATCTAGGGATTTCTGGAATGGTAAATTTTGTTGGATTTCAATTTTTTGTGAATTTAGTTATTAATTTTTAAAGTTGTGACAAAAAAACTGAAAATCTGGCTGAAAATATGTATAAGTATTTTATACTCTCCCTTGGTTTCCACGAGATGTGGGCCACTTTTGATGATTTGAATGAGTTGTATTTATGTAATTAAATATGGGAATGTGTTGTATGAGCTCACATGGTCCACGTGACACCGAATGAAATTTTTATACGCAACGCAACGCACAGAAACACATTATTTAATTTCCTTTTTCTTGCCTTTTCATAGAATCTATGAATGTAAAGCATGGGAATGTTGTGAAATGAGCTATAAATATATGGTGTTATATAGATAATGTCCCAAAAAAATTGGATAGAGTCTTAAACTCCTAAAAATGATAATTCTAAGCTTTGATGAAAAGAAAAACAGAGCTAGGATGGAGAAATAATTTGTGACAGAAACTGACGAAATATAATGGCATTTCCGTAAACAAGTGTAACTTTTGGAAAAACATATAAGAATGTTTTTTAAATGAAAGTTTTGAATTAATCAAAGTTCTCAGAAGTCTCAAAAATCATGGGAAGCCCCAGGACTGGTAAAGCCCCTCTGGTGTATATTTTTCAACATCGGTTGACCCAAATTTTGACCGGTTTGTTCAATAAAGTTTTAGCTCTAATTTAAGTAATTCCAAAAGTACTTTATTAAATTGGAAACCTAAATTTTATAATGGAGAAGACGGTTCTAAAAAAAGGAGCTAAAATGAAGTCAAAACAAAAGTGCCATTATGAAAGGATGAAATTGGAATTTTTGGAAAAGTATGCTTCTAGAAGCTCCCACATACTTCTCCTTTCTTCTCTCACCTTCTTAAGCACAAAATTTCTGCCCAAAATACAAAATATGATATGCTTTCTGAGGCACACAAGAAGGGGAAGAAAAGAAGGAGAAAAAGGTAAGAAATTTGTAGAATTTCATACTCTTCCTTTTTTCAATTCTCTTTCTCTCCTTCTTGGCTTTCTTTCTATGGTTTTCTTAAGATGATTGGTTCTGTTTTTGGGCTAGAACACAAGGGGGAAATTCTAATTTCATAAGAGGAAGCAAACCAAGGAAAAAGAGCATTGAAAGGAAGCTTAAAACCAAGGTAATTACTTGTTGTTGTTGCTTCTCCTTGTTGCTTCTTTCTTGGTGGATTTTCGGCCTAAACTAGAACCATATGGGGGAGGGAATTTTTGTCTAAAATCAAGAGAGAAACAAGGGTTTTAGGCTATGGGGAGAGGGAATATGGCAAGAAATTCCAAGAAAAACTAATAGAAAACAAGATAGAAAAGTATGGAGTTTTTTAGGATTTTGTAAAATATGATTTTGTGTGAGTATTCCCTTGGCCATTTGAATATTTCCTTGAACTCCTAAGACCCTTAGAAACCTCCCCAAGTGACTCTCTTAACAAGGAAAAATTTTGAACTCTAAGAACCTCCTTTGATGGGTATGCCTTGGCCAAGCATAGTTCATAGGGAGTGTTTTAATTTGTTCTAGCCTTGGTTTGAGACTTCATATGATATTAGAAGATGAGAGGAATTATTGAGAAAAATTTAGGAACCATGGAATGAGTGTAACACCATCATTTTTACTCATGCCCATCATCCATGAACATGCTCATGTGAGAGGAGTAAGAATAAGGTGAGAACTTCCATTGGATTCATACACTTTCTTACATGGTGTCATGGTTAAAAATTCATTTTGGTGTCATGTGTCCTGTGTGAGTTCATACTATGCCTTCTCATATTTAATTTCATTATTACAACTCATTTGTATCATAAAAACTAGCTCACAACTCCTGGAAACAGAAGGGAGGCATGGGACCTACATATTTCTTCTCGGCCAGACTTGGCCCCATTTCTGGGCAAACTTGAGAAATTCATAACTAAATATATAAAAATTGAAAACATTCACTCTTGGTCATTATGGAAATCTTGGGATGTCTACTTCATACTAAAAATATGTAGAAGTCTTAAAATCCCACACACAAAGTGTTTGACATGCGAAATCATCTGGAGGTCGGAGTGAGTCCTAATGCTGTCACAGTTTACTGATATGAATTTCAAAAATGTCTAACTAATTCCACAAAAAATCTAATGCATGAAAATGATACCAATATGGAAATATGTAGATATTAACTAGAGAGAAAAAATATCTCCAGATCAGTTCATCAAGCCAAGAGCTCAGAAATCGAAGGAACAGTATTTCTGGTCAGGCAAGATGACTGATGCTGGGTAGAAACTTCAAAAATTCATATCTTCCTCTGTAGACCTCCAAATGAGGTGCTTCAAATTGCTACAAGTCACTGTTACTGTCTAGTTTCTGCCTATAAAATTTAGTAGACATTGGACCACGTTTTCCCCTCAGATGACACAATTTCACAACTGACCAAATGAACAGTGCTGATGCAAATCCGAAATTCTGATACCAACTTTGAAAAATCATAGAAAATTCCATAGACCTCCAAATGACCTGATCTTTAGCTTCCCAAAAATCTCTCGACAAGATCTAGTCACATGCCAAATTTCAAGGGAAGAAGAGGTCATTTGGTCAGACTTGGACATCATGGGGCAAAGTGACCAATTTTTATGTTACAAGAGGGTTATTAGGGTTCAACTTTGCTTCTCCTACCTCTAAGGCTCTATGAGTACATGGGAAAGCATCAACATAGGCTATCGAACATGGCTCAAATTTCTAACAACCTAGATTTGCAAAACTTACTCTCCCACACCAGAACATACACCATGTACATAATGCCAAGATCTTGCTATTCATAACAAAACTTGCTACATCATTCAAAATGGTTCTAATTCTCATACATATATGATAAATACATTCATGTACAAGTATTCATATGTGCTATATCATGTACATCATTAGAGTGCGTCTCTTAATTTAACTACAAAATAGTGACAACATAACTATTTCACAACTCCTTTGCCAATTTTCTAGCTTCAAGCTTGGTGGCTCCCATCTCTTGTCTCACTTGGTCCACCTAGCATGTTAGGATAGTGGAGAGAGAGAGTGAGATTCAAAGAATCTCAATAGATCATCTCTCATTCAATCATACATAAATCATGCATTACTAGTCTCACACATGTATGCATAGGCATATTAGCATGTGAAATCATAAGAAAAGTATTTTCAACATTTGAGTAGGCCATACATAACATACAAAGGCTTGCCAAGCAAGTGGATTAGCCTCACCCATTCACTTGTGGATTTTGAACTTGCCTCACCCATTCTTTAAGAGGTTCCTAGACTTAACCTTACTCTTGGGAATCAACCTCACTTTTGGGAGACTCTTTACTTTGTCTCAACCAACTTTAGGGTTCTTGGCTCATCCTTATCATGGCTAGAGGGTTGTTGGCTTTTCCATACTCAAGCAAACTAAAGTAATCACATAATACATCATTGAAATACATAAGGCATTATCATACTAGCATACTTTTCATGGTTTAAAAACATACATACACACATGAAAGACAATGTAAGCACACATCTATGCATGAGAGAAGATGGAGAGAGCTACCTTACAAGCTAACACAAGCCTTCCTTTTCAATTTGTCTTCTCCCTTCTTGATTTCACAATCACCACTAGATGAGAGTGCTTCTCTTGAGCCTAGGCACACAAAGAGCATGAAATTACCTCTTAACACTTTATTCATGAAGAGAAACTAGGGTTTCTCTCTCTAAAATTTCACTAACTCTCTTTCCTCTCTCAAGCTCTCAAGAAAGGAAAGCAAAGAAGAAGAAGTAAAAACATATGAGTTTTGGTCTTCTTCAAGAGGGGTTTTCCACTCTCCCTTTTCTGAACCAAGCTCAAAGCCCAACTACTTCAATAACCAAAACTATAGGAAGAGAGGGTAAAGAGAGAAGAACAACATGCTAAGAAGAAAAACCATGCAAATCTTACTTTTTTCTTGTTCTTCCTTCCTCCTCTAGGTTTCTCTCTCTATCTACAGCTCTTTTCTCTCCTTTGGCTGAAGCTTAGGTCAGTTAAAAGAAGAGGAATGAATCTAGACTCTTTAAGAAGTCAAACTCTCTTTTTTCATGCTTTTTCGAACTAACCCTCGCTATAGCGAAGAATAACCCTCACTACGACGAGCACGTATCAGTCCCAGACCCCTGCCTTCGCTATGGCGCACGCTACCCGCGAGCAGCTCCCTGATTTTTGTATAGGATGCCCGCACTCACTATAGCTAGAAGCATTCTCACTATAGCTAGAAGGCACTCTTGCTATAGCTAGACCATTTCTCGCTATAGCGAATAGGTATATTCGCTATAGCTAGGCCCTTTCTCGCTATAGCTAGTAGACTTAGAAAATTTTCAGTCCTTCGAAAATTTTTCAGCTTTTTTTTTTTCTGGTTGTTACAATGAGAGATGGAGCAATGGTGTCCATAATGGTGCTTTATGAATCAACTTAGATTTCTAATTGTGCAAGTGAATGTGTGATGACTCCAAGGACCTTAAATGAGTCCAAGAAGTCTAGAAATAACAAGATAATAGAACCTAGAAATTGAATTCCAAGAGTTGCTTCATTAGGATAATTATGGAACCATAATGCCAAGTATGAAACCAAGTGTGTATTTAAACTTTAGTTTAGTGTATTGGCTTGCTTCAAGTATGTGATTGTGTGTTCCTTGTGATGTCTAGGCCAAGAGAACAACCAACCACCTAAGTGTTCTTGTAGAATCAAGGAGGGGAAGGAATTAGCAAAGTAAGCTTGCATAATTGAAAGGTAGCTCTCCACCTTATTCTTCATACTTTTTTATGTGTATATATATGTCATAATGTGCTTGTATGTGTTCTTATGATTTGGTAATAGGCCACATGATCTGTTGAAATTGCATTGGTACCAATGTGTGATCTTGAATGCCTTTGCATGTGAGATTGACTCTTAAGGGTGAGGTGATGCCAAAAGTCCTTTAAAGTGAGTGAGGATGTGCCAAAAGTCTCAAGGTATAGGTGAGACTAGACCAAAAGTCCCTTGGATGGGTGATGCTAAGTCAAAAGTCCTTAGGCCAAGAGTGAGGTACTTCTAAAAGTCCTAGAAATGGGGTGAGACAAACCAAAAGTCCCTAGGCCATGGGAATGGTTTAATGCATTAATGTGGCATGGAAATGTGGCTTTGCACACTTTATGCTTGTATAATTGTATTCTTAATGTATGTATGCCTTGAATGTGTGGGTGAATGGGTGTATGAGCTATTGAGATTCTTAGAATCTCACTCCCTTTTCCCTCTTACTCTTGAAATGTATAGGTGGTGCTCAAAACCAAGGAAATGCAAGCCAAGAGCATTGAATGGCTACACTTTGTTCATTTTGTAATCTAACTTGTAATGGAATGTCAAAGAAGCTTTATGTATATTATTTTTGGTAATGTAAGACCTTGAACACTTGTAACATGATGTATAGACTCCATGTAAACCTTTTGTGACATTAAAACAATGAGATTGTGGATTTGGACCCTTGAATGTCATGTATGTATAGTGCATTAATGGGTGTTGAATGGCCAAAGTGAAATATATGGGTTTGGGACTACTTAGGTAGCTTACCCAAGTTATAATTATGCTTTTAAATTTGCCTAAGAGGTTCCAAACTTAAGAGGAGATCATTTGGATCAAAGTGACTCTGGATAGGGAGCAAAAATGATCATTTCATAAGGCTATATCACTTTTTGTCCAAATGAGCTCTTCTTAACCTGAAATTTGGCCTGCATCTTGATCTTATTAAGAGATTTTTGGAAAGATAAAGTAGTTAATTTTTGGAGGTCTATAGAGTATTTAGTGAATTGTTGAAATTGGAAATTTTTTTGGTTTTGGCCATTGGTACTATAGCACTGGTCCAAAAATGATTTCTATCACACAAGGCCCAAATAATGTCCAATTGCCACAAAAATTCATATGGAGAAATTAGACATTCCCAGTGACTTGTGTCAACTAGAAGCAACCCATTTTTATGCCTAGAGAGGGAGATGTGAATTTTTAAAAATCCTATCCAGTACCAGGTGCTTAAACTGACCTTAGGTATTGTTTGATTAGTTTTCAAGGTCTGGGTGTGCCTGAACTGGTCTCTAGCTATTTTTTCCCTCTATTTAACATCCATAAAGTTCCAAATTGGTATCATTTACATGAATTAGATTTTTGTGGAATTAATTGGACATTTTTGAACTTTGCTGTAGAAACCTATGATAGCACTAGTGAACAGCCAGACCTTTGGATCTTTTCGAATGTCAAACATATTCTGTGTTGTGTTTTATGATTTGGGCCTATTTTTATCATAAACTAGACATGTGTAGATTTCTATAATGGACAAGAATGTATAATTTTGATGTTTTTAGAAATAGTTATGATTTTTCAAAGTTTGTGACAAAAGTGAGAAAATTTTGGCCCAAAATACATATAGGTGTTTTATGCTCCCCTTTGATTTTCGCGAGTTGTAGGCCACTTTTGGTTATGAAAATAAGTTGTATTCATATAATTAAATATAAAAATGTGATACATAAGCCCATATGGTCCATATAACACCGAATGAAATTTTTATACACGATGCAACGCTAAATAATGTATTATTTTAATGTCATTTTTCTTGCCTTCTTGCATAATTCATAACACGAGACATGGAAATATCATAGATTGAGTTAAAAAATTATGGTGTTACATCTAGAGAATGAATTGGTATCTTAGATTTCATAATATAGCCTAAGGAAGTAACATGTAGTTAGGCTCTTTGTTTTAATTGTGTGGTGACTCCAAGAGGTTTAAAAGGAGTCAAGAATCATAAATGAAAGGAAATAATGGAGCCTATAACTTAATTGATGGGTGTTGCTTCATTAGGTGTATCTTGGAACCATAAAGGTGTTATTAGACCAAGTTAATGCTTAAGGAAGATGTGTAGTGTAACACAATAATTTCTAGCTCATTTCATGCTATATCTATACCTCACATCATGCAACTCACATAAGAGGCAAAATAATGAGTATTTTAGTGTTGCATTGTGTATAAAATTTTTGTTCGGTGTCTTGTGGACCATGTGAGCTCATGTATCACATTCTCATATTTAATTACATGGATACAACTCATTTCTATCACTAAAAGTGGCCTACAACTCGTGGAAAGTAAAGGAAAACATAAAATATATAGTTGCATTTTGGCCAGAAATTCCCCTTTTCTATCACAAACTTTGGAATATCATAACTAATTCTAGACAAAATTAAAATCATGCATTTTTATTAATTATAGAAAGCTAAACATCTCTACTTTATGTTAAAAATATGTCCAGACCATGAAACATTACACAGAAGAAGTTTGACATTCCAAAAGGTGCAGAGGTTTGGCTGGCTACTGGTATTGTCACAACTTTCTACTACAAACTTCAAAAATGTCCAATTAATTTTAAAAACATCCAATCTATGTAAATGATACCAATTTAGAAAGCCACAGATGTTCGCTAGAGGAAAAAATAACTCTAGACTAGTTTAGGCATGCCCAAGCCTTGAAACCTAATCAAACAATACCTGAGGTTAGTTTGAGTACCTGATACTAGAGAGAATCTTTAAAACTTTATATCTCCATCTCTAGACATTCAAATGGGGTTCTTCTAGTTGGCACCAGTTACTAGGAATGTCTAGTTTTTCTCTATAAAATTTTGTGGCAATTGGACATCATTTGGGCCCTGAATAATAGAATTTATTTTCGATCCAGTATGAACAGTAACATGACCAAAATCAAAAAAAATTTTAACTCTAAAAATTCATCAAATATTTCATAGACTTCTGAAAATTTTGCACTTTACCTTTCCAAAAATTTCTTAACAAGCTCTAATTCCATATCAAGTCTTAGATTAAGAAAAACTCATTTGGATAAAAAGTGGTATAGGTTCCCAATATGGTCAATTTTTGCTCCATATAGGGGACCAAAGTGTCCAAATGATTTCTCTTGATGTTTGGTACCTCTTGGGCAAGTCTAAAAGCATGAATATGACTTGTATGAATTGTCCAAATAGTCCCAAATCTCATGCATCTTAATTTGACCATTCCACTTCCACTCATATACTAATGCATTAAACTTTCAAGAAGCACAATTTGCCATTATATACTCAATATACATTCTAATGGTCACATAATATAATCTTTCATTTATACATCACATATTAACATAATTATACATGTTCAAGTAGTCATAGGTCATATATAATAATGTAGTACGTCAATTGCCATCCATAAGGCCTTAAAGTAACAAAATCTAGGCATTTTGATGTCAAGCTCTCATCTCTCATGTAGTTGGCTCCCATTTCCTTGAACTCTTGGCCCACCTAGCATGTTAGATCATTGGAGAGGAAGGAATGAGATTCAAAGAATCCCAATAGCTCATCTCCCTTTCAATCACATATAAAAGATGCAAAACTAATCTTACAAATGCATGCATGGGTATATTAACATATGCAAACATTCAAGAAGCATTTTCAATATTTGAGCAAGCCATACATAACATACAAAGGCTTGCTAAGTGTGACATCCAGTCCCTCTGTAAACGTGAGAAACACGATGTTTGATTTCTCCGTAAATATCAGAAATAGGCCAAATATAAAAGGAAGTCCTCGAAATAGAAGGAATTGGGGCCAAATAAAATTATGATAAATTCTAAATATTAGAAAATGAGGATTTGAGATTTAAGATGCCTAAAAACCAAAGCCAGAAGAGCTCAGAAAATTTGCCGAAGAAAGTAAGGGCATTTTTGTAATTTTTGGAAAGTTTGAAAACTCATAGGAGGGCTTTTAAAAACCAAAAATTTGAGCTTTTTGGGGTTCTCAGAGGCTTTGAAAACCATGGGAACCCCTAGAACAGTTGAAACCCCTCCGATGAGCGATTTTGGCAAAGGTCAACTAAAACTTTGACCGAACGATTCGAAATGGTTTTAGATCCTTTTTGAGTGATTCCAAAGGCAATTCTTATGATTAAGAGCCTAAGAAATATGATGGAAAAGACAGATTTTTAAAAAGGAGTTGAAATGAGCCCAAACGAACAAAACTACGAAGAGAGACTAAATTGCAAATTCTAAAAGTTGCTTAAATGAATCCCTAGCTTATAAAAAAGTCCCTCCTCTGCTCAGATCTCCTTACCCACTCTCTCACACGTTAAAACAGAATTAAGAAGGGCTAAAAGTGGCGCACAAAAGGGGAGGCCAAGCAAGGAAGAAGAAGCCTTGAATAGGTATGAAAGGGTGTGTTTTCTTCCTTTTGTCTTTACAATAAATATTCCCCTCCTTCTCCTCCATATTTCCATGGGTTCAGAATGTATTTTGATGCTATTTTGGTTCTGTTCTAGCAAGGAGAAGTTAGGATTAGAGGAAAGGCTTGGGTGCAAGAGGAAGCCACTTGGAAGAGCAAGAATTTAAGAGAGGTTCCCATTCCTTTCCATAGCTTTTCTTGCACTTCTTGCTTGTTCTCCTCCATATGAATTTCGTGCAACCTAGAGCCCATCCAAAGGGAGTTGAATTTTGACCATATCAAGGGAAGAACAAGTGATTTAGAGTGTGGGAATTTAGAATAGACAAGTGGAAACAAAAAAGGAGCCTTAAAATTCAAGTTGGCACAACTTGGGGTTTTGAAATAAGTGATGAAATCTGATTTTTCCTAGAGGTATTCTAGCTTATGTAAGACATGGTTTGAGTCCCTTAGACCCCTAGGAAGTTACATATGTGACATTCCTTTCAAGAAAACAAAGCAAAGTTCAAGGACTTTTTTCATGATGTATATCTCGGCCACACAAGGTCTGGTCACCTAGAGAGTGTTTTAATTTGTTCTAAGCCTAGAATGGGACTTCTTATGATAGTAGAAGGTGGGAGGAACCCTTGGAAAAAAATTAGAAGCCATGGATTGGGAGATGAGGCAATGACTTCCATAATGTGACCTTATGAAGCAACTTGTGTTTAGGCTTTTGTAAATGAATATGTAATGGCTCCAATGACCTTAAATGAGGTCAAGAGGCCTAGAAATGAGAAGAAAATGGAGTCAAGAACTTGAATCATGATGGTTGCTTCAATAGGCCATTTATGGAGCCATTATGTGACTTATGGAACCAAGTATGTTCTTGAGAGTAAATTAAATGCTTTAGCTTGTTTCAAGAATATAATTGAGTATTATTCATGATGTTTAAGCCAAGGAAACCAACCCCACCTTAGTGTTCTTGTGGAACCAAAAAGAGGAAGGAGTAAGGCAAAGTAAAGCTTGCATAGATAACAAGGTAGCTCTCTCTCTTTTCTCCCATGCATGAATGAATGTCTACATTGTTTTGAATGTGTGTATGAGTATTTTAAGCTATGAATTGTATTTTAGTATGATGCCTATGTTCCATGGAACCATAGTATTGTACTATGTATTCAAATGATGCTTATAAATGTTGCATTGGTTTGCTTGAACGTGAAGAGGCCAAGAACCTTCTATCTTCGGTGAGGATGAGCCAAGAACCCTTATAAGTGGTTGAGACCAAGAGAAAGTCTCCCAAGAGCAAGGCTTAGTTCAAGGCCTTTGAGAAAAAGGGTGAGGCAAGTCTAAGAACCTTGAAGAAAGTGGGTGAGGCTAATCCATTCATTTGACAAGCCTAAGTATGTTATGTGTGCTTTGTGTAAATGCCAAGAATGTATTTTGCACCATTTTCTATATTGATATGCCATGCATGCATCCTTAACACTTGTATTACATTCTTTATGCATGATTGAATGGGAGATGAGCTATTAGGATTCCTAGAATCTCACTCTTCCCTCCCCATTACTTAATATGCCTAGGTGGATCAAGAGAGCACGGAAATGGGAGCCACCACACTTGGAAGCAAGAAGATTAGCAATGGAGTCGTAACATATTTGTATTATAGCCATATAGTTGTCACATGATGTATCTCCATAATGTATATGATGTATGAGCTTATGAATATTTGTAAAAGTATGGGTATATTATATATGTATGAGAACTAGACTCATGTGAATGATATTTCATGAATTTGACTTAGATATGCCAAGTTATACAAGTATGGCTCTTGTGTATATCTTGGTGTGGATGAGTGAGATTATGGAATCTGGGTTATTAGCCCTTTTAGACATGTTTGATAGAGTGTTTTGATGCTTTCCCACGTGCTCATGTGGCCAAAGAATGAGAAGAAGCAAAAATGGACCCCTTGAGACCCCATATGAAGCTTAAAAAGGGCATTTTGCAACCCTATGTCACAAACCGATCAAATGGACAAATTTCCTCATGAGATTTGGCATGTATGTAGAGTTCATCTAGAGATTTTTGGGAAGCTAAAATGCATAATTTTTGGAGGTCTAGGGAATCTTTGGCGAATTTTTGAAGTTAGGAATTTTTCTGATTTTGGTCAGTGTACTGTAGCTTTGGTCCAAAAATGCATCTGTGTCAAACATAGGGCAAATGAGGTCCAATGGTCCTGAAATTTTACATGAAGAAACTAGACATTCACAGTGAGCTATATCAACTGGAAGCACCTCATTTGGATGTCTAGATAGAGAGGAATGAATTTTTGAAGTTAAAACTCACTGTCAGTGATGCAGCAGGACCCTCAGTACTGTTCCATCGAGTATCTCCAGTTTAATATCATTCTATGGGTCTGGAGCTATTTTTCCCTTAATTTAGACATCTGTAGCTTTCCAGATTGATATAGTTTACTTGATTTGGAGTTTTTTGGAATTATTTATGAATTTTTAAAGTCCATATCAGTAAGCTGTAGCAGAACTCAAGGGCAGCCAGACCTTTCATACTTTTCGGTTGTCAAACACAGTACAGCTGGATGTTTCATACCTGTAATTATTTTTACCTTATATTACAATACAGAGATTTCTGGAAAGCTATCATTTGCCTCGTTTTGATTTTTTTAAAATTAATTATGAGTTTCCAAAATCTGCCCCAGAAAACTGAAAATTGGAACCCGTGGCAAAAATTCTGATATGTGTTCCAAACCTCCAAACCCGAGTTTCTTGACCTAAATGGCTATGAATCCGATATGTTTTAATATGTTATGGTCTAAGAGGAGTTAAGGATCAATTCATGGGCTTGGGAGTGATTTAATGCTGAGCTAGAGGTTCTTAGTAGTGTGCTTCCCATTGTTATGTGTTGTATGTTCAAGTAAATTGTGTAAAAAGTTCAAGTAATGCAAAATGGACCTCAAGAGCTTATGTAATGATATTATTGCTTTGAATGAATGTTGTATGGATATTATATGGACAAAATTGCTTAAACCAAAGTGGGATTGATCTGTGTGGGTTTGTTTATGTGATTTCGGTCCACATGCTACGCTTTGTGTGCAAGTCTAGTGTTTATTGCTTGAGTGCTATGATATGAGTTTCTTGGGGTTAAGATATGACACTAAGCAAGTGAATTAGCCTTATCCATTCACTTGTGGATTTTGGACTTGCCTCACCCATTCTTTAAGAGGTTCTTGGACTCAACCTTACTTTTGGGAGTTAACCTCACTTTTGGGAGACTCTTTACTTTGTTTCAACTAATCTTAAAGGTTCTTAGCTCATCCTTACCATGGCTAAGGGTTCTTGGTCTCACCACACTCAAGCAAACCAAAGCAAGCATCATAAATATCATTTGAAAACAGAATGCATCATTATGGTACCATGGCATATGAAATCATGCTAGAATACTTTTCATGGCTTAAAACACATATACACACATTCAAAGACAAGCAAACATATATTCATGCATGAGAGAAGAAGGAGTGAGCTACCTTGAAAGTAAGTACACACTTTTTTTCTTAGATTTTTTCTCCCTTCTTCAGCCTTACACAGACAAAGGTGTGGGAATGATTTCTCTTGGCCTAAATACAATTTATGGAAGCCAATTAGGTCCATGGAATTAATTCTAAGACCACACAACTTGCTTAGACACTAACTTGGCTCATTGACTCCTTTATATTTCCAAGAATGCACTAAATGAAGCAACACCCATCAAATAAATCCTAGGCTCTATTCTTTTCTTTCATATATAATTCTTGGCTCCTTTTAAGCCCCTTGGAGTAATCACACAATTAAAATAAGAAGCCTAACTACATGTTACTTCTTTAGGTCATATTATGGAACATATAAGGTCAACTTACTTTCTATGATTTTTAAATTTTTCTAAGGCCTCCACTCATCTTCACTCATCATATATGACTAAAAAATGGGCTTAGAAAAATTTAAAACTCTCCCTAGGTACACAAACTGCCTTAGGGCGAGATAATGGAGGGTTTTATCCTTCATGGACTTTGCTTTGTTTTCTTGATGGAGGAAGCATATGGGGAGACTTTTAGGGATCTTAGGAACTTATTTAAACTCTCATTTAGGCATAGAAATCAAGGTATAAAATCAAATTTTGTAAGGAACATATGAAACCCTAGAATTTGCATCTTGAATTTCTATAGTTATTTGTTAATTCTCTTTGCATATTCTTAATCTCCACACTCTTTTTCCTAAGAATCACCCTTGGTTCTACCTAAAAACTAAGCCCTCTTAGGACTTCTTTAGAGGGGCGAACCATAGAGAGATGGGAAGAAAAAGGTAACAATCATGGAAGAAGAAATTACCTTATTTTTCCTTGTTTTTTCACTTGAATCTTGTCTTCTTTGGCCTCCTCTCTTCAAATCCGAATTTTTCCCTTAATTTCTCCCTTAAAACAGATTTATAAACTTCATTATAATCATAGGAAACAAAGGAGAATAGAGAAGAAGAGGTTTGGAAAGAAGAAAGCATGAAAAACTACCAAAATTTCATACCTTCAAGCCTTGATTTCTCTGCCTCTTCTTCTTCCTCTTGTGCACCACTCTCCTAGGGTTTCTTCTCTAGTTTAGGGCAGAAAAATATGAAGCTAAGTGAATGGGAGAGTGGGGCGCCCTATATATATATAGGTGGAGGAAGAATGACTTTTCAAAAATTCCTGTTTTACCCTTCATTTTTGGCATTTTCGTTTCTAATTTGTTTTAACCCTTTTTAAGAACTGTCTTCTCTATTATAAAATTTAGATTTCCAATTTAGTAAAATACCTTTGGAATCACTTAAATTGGAGCTAAAACCTTTTCGAATGAATCCGTTAAAGTTCGGGTACATTAACGTTGAAAAATGTCTACCAGAGGGGTTTTAACTGTCTTGGGGCTTTCCATAGTTTTCAGGGCCTTTGAGAACTCCAAAGAACTCAAAAATTTCATTTAAAAAGCCCTCTTGTATGAATTCTAAAATTTTCTCAAAATTATGAAAATGCCATTACGTTTTGTAAGTTTTCTGTAAGAAATTATTTCTTCATTCTAACTCCATTTCTCTTTCTGTCTGAGCCTAGAATTCTCATTTTTAGAAGTTTAGAATGTCACTCAATTTTTTTGGGACCTTAACTAATTCATTTTGTGGGACTTGCTTTGAAAACACGTCCATTTCTATCATGTAATGAAAACTGGATTCATATGTTGTCTTAGAATTGATTCCATATACCTAATTGGCTTCCATATATTGTGTTTAAGCCAAGAGAAACCAATTCCACACCCTTGTGTGTACAAGGATGAGGAAGGGAGCATTGTTTCAAAAAGAAAAGTGTGTGGTTGCACCAAAGGTAGCTCACTCCTTCTCTCATGCATGAATGTATGCTTAACTTGTCTTTGAATGTGTGTATGTGTGTTTTAAGCTATGAAAAGTATTCTAACATATGCTTATGTTTCATGGTACCATGATGTTACGTTATGCTTTCAAATGATGTCTAATATGTTTGTTTGGATTTGTTTGAGTGTGATGAAGTCAAGAACCCTTAGCCATGGTAAAGATGAGCCAAGAACCCTTAAAGTTGATTGAGACAAAGTCAAGAGTCTCCCAAGAGTGAGGTTGACTCTTAAGAGTAAGGTTGAATCAAAAACCTCTTAAAGAAAATGGGCGAGGCAAGTCTAAAATCCACAAGTGAATAGGTGAGGCTAATCCACTTACTTGGCAAGCCTATGCATGCTATGTATGACTTGTTCAAATGCCAAGAATGTTTCTTGAATGCTCACACATTTCAATATGTCCATGTATGTATTTTCAAGACTTGTTTTGCATATTTTATGTGTGATTGAAAGGGAGATGAGCTATTGGGATTCTTTGAATCTCATTCCCTCCTCTCCAATGTTTTAACATGCTAGGTGGACCAAGTGAACAAGGTAATGGGAGCCAAAAACTTGGAAGATGAGAGTATGATAAGAAAGTGTCTTGATTTTGCTTCATTATGGCCATATGAGTAGAAAATGTTGTAATCCATCATTGTATATGTCCTATGACCTCATGAACATGTGTAATTATGCTAATGTATTATGTACAAATAAGATTTAATGTTATATGAATGGAATGGTGCATTTTGGGTATGGAATGGCAAGACTAGCCTTGTATGTTCTTTTGTACAAGTGGTCATGGTAGCCTTGGAACTCAATATGAGCTATTTGGACCCTTTATATGATACAAAAGTGACCAATTTGCAACCCAATGTCAAGATCTAACCAAATGAACCAATTTGCCTATGACATTTGGTACACATGTAGATCTTATCTAGATCTTTTTGGGAAGTTAAAAACCAGATTATTTGGAGCTCTGTGGAATTAATTATGATTTTTCAAAATTGGCATTTTTCTGTTAAACTGATATAGGTACTATTCATATTTCAAAAACTTGAATTGTGTCATTTGTGGGCTAAATGATGTCCAATACTCATGAAAGTTTAGACATGGTAAGCTTTCCATGGCCACTGAGATTATCCCAATTGGACCTCTGAGCAGGGAGATATGCATTTTTTAAGTTGGAAGTCAGTACTAGGGATGATAATCGACTCCTGGTACTGTTCTATCAATTTACGGTAGCTAGCAACCCCTGTTAAGGTCTAGACATATTTTTAACATAAAGTAGAAATCTATAGCTTTCCAGAATAGTAATGAATGTATGATTTTGATTTTTTTAAAATTAGTTATTATTTTTCAAAATTTGTGACAAAAGCCTAGAAATTATGGCTAAGGCTACACTATGGTATTTTGTGTGTTCCATCCACTTGCATGAGTTCTAGGCCACTTTCTTGGATGGTTTTGAGTTATATTAGTGTAATTAAATATAAGAATGAGTTTAATGAGTTCATATAGTCCACGGGACATCGAATAAGAAATTTATCCACTATGTAACGCAAATTTATTCATTTTTTAATGCTTTTTCCTTGAGAATTTGTATGATTCTTAGAAATAAGCTTAGACAAGGGATGAGATGAACTAGATAAACATGGTGTTACAGGGTGAATGAGTGAGTTTGAGAAGTCTAAGTTTGTACACCTTTAATATAATTTAGAATATCATTTTCGTGCATTTTCACGTGCTCAAGTGGTCATGGTTACCTTGGAACTCAAAATGGACCATTTGGACCCTTTGTAAGATTTAAAAATGACCATTTCACAACTCAATGTCAAAATTTGACTAAATGAACGAATTTGCCCAAAAAATTTAGCACACATATAGATCTTTTCCAGAGCTTTTTGGAAGCCAAAGACCATATTATTTGGAACTCTATGAAATTAATTATGAATTTTCAAAACTAGCATTTTTCTATTGAACTGATGCAGACACTGTTTATATGGTCAAAAAATTGAGCTATGTCATTTGTGGCTCAAATGATATCCAATGCTCATGAAATTTTACAGATATAAATTAGACATGATAAGATTTTCATGGCCACCAAGATCACCCCAATTGGACCTCTGAGCAAAGAGATATAAATTTTTGAAATTGGAGTCCAGTACTAAGGATGATAGTCGACGTCTAGTATTGTTCCATCAATTTTTGGTGGCTAATAGCCTTTGTTGAGTCTGGACATATTTTTACCATAAAGCAAACATCAGTAGCTTTCTATAATGGTAAAGACTGCATGATTTTAATTTTTCTATAATTAGTTATGATTTTCAAAATTTGTGATAGAAAGTTGGAAATTCTAGCCGAGGCTGCACCTAGTATTTTTGTGTATTCCATCAACTTGCACGAGTTCTAGATCATTTTGTGAGATGGTTTTGAGTTGTATTTGTGTATTTAAATATGAGAATGAGTTGAGTAAGTTCATATGGTCAATGGGACATTGAATGAAATTTATCCCCTACATAGTATAAATTTACTCATTTTTTTATTGCTCTTTCCTTGGAAACTTGTGTAATTCTTGGAAATGAGCTTAGACAAAAAATGAGATGAGCTATATAATTATGGTGTTACAACCTACACCTCCATCTCACAAACCAAGGCTTCTAAATTTTTTTCAAGACTTCCTTTGATGTTCTTTTATCATATCTAATCTTATTTTAGCCTTAGAAAAATTTAAAACACTCTCTAGGTGCTTCCTCTTACATAGGCTGAGACAATGCACACCTATGAGCATCCATGGATTTTGCAACTTTTCTCTAGGGAGTTAGCATATGTGAGGCTTCCTAGGTGTCTCAAGAACCCCTATGCACTCTTAGACAAATAAAAATACCACTAGGAAGCTTCATACATATCAAGGTGTAACAAAATCCCTAGGTTTTGGTAACCTATTTTCTAATACTTCTTTTTGGAATTTCTTTGCATATACTTGCTTCTCATGCTCTAAAACCTAGGTTTCACGCGTGATCTTGGTCAGAGTTCACTCTTTCTTAGGTGTTCTCTATGTGGCCAAAAATCATCCACGGAGGTACAAGGAGAAGGAAGCAAGAAAAGCCATGATTCATACCTTATTTCTTAGCCTTTTCAAGAGGTCTTCCACTTGCTACAGGCTTCTCTTTCAAATTCTAACTTCCTCCCTCTAAACAAGTCTCAAAATAGTCCCAAATCACACACTAAAACCATAGGAAGAAAGAGGAGAAGGAGGAGAACAAAGTTAATGAAGGAAAGAGCAAGAAATTCCATGATTTTCCTTACCTTTTCCTAAGCTTTCTCCTTTTTCTTTGGCTCCTTCTTGTCCGTCCTTCTTAGCAAAACTTTCCTTTGCTTTTTTGCAGAAATTAGGTTGGCTAAAATGAGGGAGAAGGGAGAACACCAAATATATATAGTAAAGGGTTCATTAAAAGCTTTTTCAAAATACCAATTTTGTCCTTTATTCTTGGTTTCTTCCTTTAAGGCTCATTTCAACTCCTTTTCAAGAATCGTCTTTTTTATCATAAAATTTAGGTCTTCTAACTTATAAAATGCCTTTGGAATCACTCAAATGGATCTAAAACCTTCCCAAATGAAAATGTCAAAGTTTGGGTCAGTTGATATTTTAAAACACAAACTAGAGGGGTTTGAACTATTCTAGGGCTTCCTATAGTTTTTAGAGCCTTGAGGACCCTAAGAAACTCAATATTTCTATTTAAGGATCCCTCCATTGAGTTTTCTAAAAAGCACCTAAAATTACAAAAATGCCACTACCTTTCGTCTAATTTTATTTAACCGCTCTAGCTCTAGTTTCTAGGCTTCCTAAGCCTTGGATTCTCATTTTTTATTATTTAGAATTTTATTCTAATTTTATTTGACCTTAACTTGTAACATCCGATTTTCATTAAACGACGAAAACAGGTGCGTTTTCAAAGTAAGTCCCCGAAATGAATTAGTTAAAGTCCTAAAAATTTTAAGTAGCATTTTAGACTCCTAAAAATGAGAATCTCAGTCTCAAATAGAAAGAAAGATAGAGCTAGAATGAAGAAATAAAATTTGATGAAACACTTACGAAACTTAATGGCATTTTTGTAATTTTGAGCAAATTTTGAAATTCTCACAGGAGGGCTTTTTAAATGAAATTTTGAATTCTCCATGATTCTTAGAGGGCCTGAAAACTATGGGAAGTCTCGGGACAGTTAAAACCTCTTCCAGTAGATGTTTTCTAACATCGATGCACCCAAACTTTAACAGATTTGTTTGGGAAGGTTTTAGCTCCGATTTGAGTGATTCTAAAGGCATTTTACTAAATTGGAAACCTAAATTTCATAATGGAAAAGATGATTCTAAAAAAGGAGCTAAAATGAACTAGAAATAAAAATGTCAAGACAAATGGACAAAATTAAAATTTTCAAAAAGTCTTTCTTCCTCCCACTTATATATATAGGGCGCCCCACCTGTAACATCCTAAAAATTAATTAAGGTGTTAATCATAGATTTAAATTAATTAAGAATAATTAATATGGGATAATTAGCAAAGTTAAGTGAATGGAGATTTTAGAGAGATAAATTATTAATATAAGTTTAAATTTTAATTAAGTTAAAAATCCCATCTAGGCCCAAATTAAATTAAGTAGGACAAGGTTAGGGACTAATGGGGGCCCAATAATTTTACGTGCAGGCCCAACCTTTTATTGTGAGACTTAGCCCAAGAGAGAGCACCTAGTGATGGCCCAATAACCCTTGTACAGACCCAAATCAATTGAGTCCTTCAAACTTGGTCTATCCCAATTAAATTTCTGTAGCCCAACAAATTAAAGCTGGCCTAATAAGGTTTAAATCAGAACCCACTTGCCATGGACCCTTGGGTCAGCCCATGACCCACATTAGACCCAACTAAAACCCTAAACAGTTCAGCCCCTCCACATTTTGCTAAAACACACACAATTCGTTTTTGGAGGTTTGAAGGGAGGTTAGGGTTTGGGACAAGAAATCCACCATTTCTCACCTCTAAACTTAAAATCAGCTAAGGTACTTGTTATATAACTTAATCTCTTTCTCTTTCTCTTCATTTTAGCCTAATTAGTTTTTCATTTGGAGCATTTTTACCATACCTAAATTTTGAAATATGGTTGTTTGGTATTTTCTTAGAGGATTTTCGGAGGTAAAGGCTAGGAGGGATATTGGATAAGTGTAAAATCTCCATTCTAGTTTATTTTCTACTGGTTTAAGACCCCCATAGTTGATTTATAGTATGGGTATTAATTATATATGCATTTGCTTAAGAATTAGGGTGATATATTGAAGTTTCTGGTAAAGGGCATACTCAATCTGAATTTGGGGATTTGTGGTGGTTGGGTAAGTGTCCTCTGAGTAGCTATTAGTATTTTAATTTTTAGGTACTTATTGCTGCTGTACATTATGAATTAAAGTAGTAATCTTCTGATGTTATGGTTATAGGGAGATTTTGGTACTGCTAGTGGCTTTTCAATTGCCTGCAAAGTGTGGTAACCAGGGTTTCATGCTAATTCCATGCATATGTCTGTTTTAATTTTGTATTTGCTGCATGGTTATGATTTTGATGCTAAATGAATTAGTTGGCTATCTGTTATCTGTGATTGGACCTTGTGAGACTATGGTGGAGCTGTGGTGCGGCTACCACCCGTGCATGTACTTCGATCGAGCACCGGGTTATAATCAGACCCTAGATGCATTGAGCCCTGGTTATACTCATTAGGGAGTAGGTGCCGTGGACGGGCCTCTCCCAATGTTATTGGCCTTTAACATGTGAAATTGTGGTTGCTAGTATGGGATAGTAATCATAGATAGCCTAATTATTTCATTACTGATATGACTTATATGTTTTCTGATGCTTATGTGAAATCATGCATATACGTTGATTAAACTGGAATATATGAATGGAATTTGCCTTGGTTACTGAAATTTGCATCTCACCCCATTTCATGGGATTATACTTTCAGGTGAAGGCCCTTCGGGTAAGGATAAGGGGAAGCAAGTGGATGAAAATCCATGAGCTCTAGCCATGTGTGGAGGAAGCTACACTTGGGCTAATCTGAGTAGAGTAGATGCAATTTTTATTAATCTTTTATATAGCATCATCATGTAATCATATTGCCAAGTGTAGGCGTTTATATCTTGATTAGTTAGAATGTATTTATTAAGGAGTTAAGTCTCAATATGGCTTGGGTCTGGATGTATCAACTTATAGTATCTGATGTATGAACTTTGTTGAATTCATGATATGGTTTACTATTGGAAATGTCATCATGGGTATATGAGATTGTTGATTTGAATAGTGATGCATTAAATCTTTAAGGGAATGCATATTTGAATGATAATTACTAGAAGCTTATGAAATTCTACTATTATTAATCTATGAATTTACTGACATATGGTAGTTGGATGAATAGGAATTTATACTTAAGTTTTGAATTGGTAATGGTAGAATAGCTGGATAAATAAGGTACATAAATACCATTAGAGTTGCATAAATTAAGGTAGGGTGGCTCTAGGGTGTTATTGGAGGGCGAGTGGAAAGTATGAGACAAGATTTTAGGAGTTGTAGGATCAGAAAGCATTTCGCCACGGCCAATAGAAGCAAAGTTGCCTAGGGAGAGTACCAAAGAGCAATTTGCCATAGCGAAAAGTGGAATTAGCCATGGCAAAATGTGAGAGGAAAAATTGGGAGTTGTCCAAAGGGTAATTCATCGCAGCTAAATGGGAATTGGACGCGGTGAACTTTTGTGAGAATTTGTCAGGCGTTCCAGAGAGGAATTAGCCACAGCGAAAGGGGGAATTGGCCATGGCCAATAGTAAGAGGTGAGCGAGGTAGGTTCTAGGAGGCTTCCTCGCCATGTGCCATGTAGGTTAGCCGCGATGAAATATGTGAAGATAAGGAGTGAACCCGAGAGCAATTGGCTGCGACGCAAGGACATTTAGCCACGGTTAATGGTCCTAAACTTTTATTCTAACCTAGAAATCTTAGTTTTTCATATGCTAACCCCAAGGGATGACTTAGAAACATTGGTAGAAGATTCTTGTA
This sequence comes from Erythrophleum ivorense, assembly GCA_026724425.1. Lineage (NCBI taxonomy): Eukaryota > Viridiplantae > Streptophyta > Magnoliopsida > Fabales > Fabaceae > Erythrophleum > Erythrophleum ivorense. The sequence goes on along the minus strand of JAIUCV010000905.1, from coordinate 122,661 downwards.
AGTTAGAATTAATGGGTAATAGAATCAAAGGCTTATAAATGAATGTTTGTTTCCCTGATGTACATGAGTGCTTATAATTATATGGTTGATGACTCTAATAACATTAAGGTTCAAATTTCCTTATATTTTCTGAATGTAATTAGTCGTAATGTCTTGTAACTCCAATTTATGATTATTAATCACGTATTTAACTTTAATTACAATGATTAGAAGTTAGGATCGTCACACCACCTCCTCACTCATTTTGACACAATTGTTTCTACCCTAAAATAGAGGAGAGATTTAGGGTTTAAGGTGCACCAAAGGGAGAAGAAGAGAAGGAGAAAGACAAGGTAGAATGGTATGGATTCTTGGCTTTTTTCATGCTTTTTCTTTAGCAAACCTCTTCTTCTCCGTTTCCTTTTCTTTCCTATGATTATATTGAAGTTTGTGGATCTATTTTAAAGGAAGAACAAAGGGAAAAATTTAGATTTGAAGAGAGGAGGCCAAATAAAGGAAGAATCAAGCAAGAAAATAAGAAAAAACAAGGTAAATCTTCCTTCCCATGGTAGCCACTCCTCCTCCCTCTTCTTCCTTGGTTCATCCCACATGAGAAACTTCAAGAGGGCTTGGATTTTAGGTAGAACCAAGGGTGAATCTTAGGAAAAGGAGTATAGAGAATAAGAATATGTAAATGGAATTAACAAATAACCATGGAAATTCAAGATAGCAAATCTAGGGTTTCAAGTGTTTCTTGTAAAATCTAATTTGAAACCTTAATTCCTAGACCTAAATGAGTGTTTAAATGAGCTCCTAAGATCCCTAGAAGTCTCCCTATGTACATCTTCCATCAAGAAAACAAAGCAAAGTCTATGGATGCCAAATTGGAACATAGTCTTGGCCTAGAAGGGTTAGCATACCTAAGGAGAGTTTTAAATTTTTCAAGCCCATTTTTGAGTCATATATGATGAGTGAAGATGGGGAAAGCCTTAGAAAAAATTTAGAAATCATAGAAAGTAAGATAGCCTTATATATTCCATAATATGACTTAAAGAAGCAACATGTAGTTAGACTCTTTATCTTAATTGTGTGATGACTCCAAAAGGCTTAAAAGGAGTCAAGAATCATAAATGAATAGAAAGAATGGAGCCTAGAACTCATTTGATAGGTGTTGCTTCATTAGGTGCATTCTTGGAACCATAAAGGGGTTAATAGACCAAGTTAATATTTCAGGAAGATATGTGATTTTAGAATTAATTCCATGAACCTAATTGCTTCCATAAATTGTGCTTAGGCCAAGAGAAATTAATCCAACATCTTAAGTGTGTGAGGCTGAGGAAGGGAGAGCATTGTTTCAAGGAGAAAAGTGTGTAGTTGCACTAAAGGTAGCTCACTCCTCATTCTCTCATATATGGATGTATGCTTGACTTGTCTTTGAATATGTGTATGTGTGTTTTAAGCTATGAAAAGTGTTTTAGCATGAACTCTTATTCCATGGTACCATGATGATGCATTATGTTTTCAAAAGATGTTTATTATGTTTGCTTGGGTTTGCTTGAGTGTGGAGAAACCAAGAACTCTTAGCCATGGTAAGGATGAACCAAGAACCCTTAGAAATGTTTGAGACAAAGCAAAGTGTCTCCCATAAGTGAAGTTGAGCCAAAACCTCCTTGAGAAAATGGGTGAGGCAAGTCCAAAATCCATAAGTGAATGGGTGAGGCTAATCCACTTGCTTGACAAGCCTATGGATGCTTTGTATGACTTACTCACATGCTAAGGTTACTTCTTGAATGTTCATGTCACCCATTATGCCTATGCATGCATTTTCAAGACTTGTTTTACATCTTTTATGTGTGATTAAAAGGGAGATGAGCTATTGGGATTCTTTGAATCTCATTCCCTCCTTTCTAATGTTCTAACATGCTAGGTGAACCAAGTGGACAAGGTAATGGGAGCCAACAACTTGGAAGATAAGAGATTGACAACCATTTGCATCGATTTTGCTTCTTTATGGCCATATGAGCGGCAAATATTGTAATCTATTGTTATATATGGCCTATGACCTTATGAACATGTGTAATTATGCTAATGTAACATGTACAAATGAGAATTTATGTTATGCGAATGTTACAATGCAATATGGGTATGTAATGGTAAGACTAGCATTATGGAAATTTGTGTATGGCATAGGGTGAGAGTATGAGTTTCCAAATTCTAGGTTTGTGCACCTTTGATGCTCAAGTTCCCACACAAGCTTGGGAAGCAAAATTGGACACTTTAATACTAGTTGAGACCATGAAAATGACCAAACCAAAACCCTATGGCACAAACTGACCAAATGGATGAATCCTCACATAAAATTTGGTAGACATGTAGAGCACATTGAGATATTTTTAGGAAGCTAAAGTGCCAAAAAATTGGAGCTCTATAGAATTAATTATGAATTTTTGAAGTTGGTATTTTTCTACTGTTCTAGTGCATGTATTGTTCATATGATCAGTTTTGTGTTCTGCATCATCTGATAGTCAAATAGTGTCCAATGCTTGTGAAATGTTACAAGAATAAACTAGAGGTTATAAGCTTTCAGTGGCCACCAAGATCACCTCATTTGGAGGTCTGAGCAGAGAGTTATGAATTTTTGAAGTTTAATGTCAGTACCAATAGTGACACTAGACCTCTAGTACTATTCTATCATAATTCAGTTCCTAAATGGACTTGGCGTGATCTAGAGATAGTTTTGTCTTAAATTTAACATCTGTAGCTTTTCAAATTGACCAAATTTGTATGATTTGTACTTTTATAGAATTAGTTATGAATTTTCAAAATTTATGATAGTAACCTGTGATAGTAGCCCAGATAGCTAAGACCTTGGGTGCTTTTCTAACATCAAATGCCTTCTACCTGATGTTTCATAACCTAGACATATTGTTTGCATAAAGTAGACATTTGTAGCTTTTCAGAATGGTAGAGAATGCATGATTTCTATTTTTTTATAATTAGTTATAATTTTTCAAAATTTGTGATAAAAAGTATGAAATTCTGGCCGGGGCTACACTATGATATTTTATGTGTTTTTTGTACTTGCATGATTTCTAGGCCACTTTTGGTGATAAAATTAAGTTGTATCTATGTAATTAAATATGAGAATAAGATATATGAGTTCATATGGTCCACAGGATACCAAATAAAAAATTTATACGCTATGCAACACAAAGAAATGTAATATTTTAATGCCATTTTTCTCACTTCCTTTGTGTAATTCATGGCATGAGATTTAGAAGTAACGTGAGGCAAGGTTAGAAATTCATGGTATTACATAACTCATTCTTTTTTTATAATGGACTTGTTTCCATTGTTTTTATGAAAATCGGGGTGTTACAATGGCTAGGGATGAACATAGATATAGTTAGTATGTGGTTAAATGTCTAATGTGTTAAGAAGTTAAAATTAAGCATTATAGATTAGCTGGGTTATTATCCCTAAGTAGAAAATGGATAATATGGATGTGAATTTTATTATACGGAGAATGTATTAACAATGTTCGTACACTTTTATTGATCAAGTTATGTATGCACTAAATATATTAGCCCTATTGCATATAAAAGAATTAGTAAGATTTCATGGGCTACTGAATAGTGTTGTATTTGATAGAGACTCCAGGTAGAGACTAAATTAAGGCTTAATATTGCCACTACCTATCACCTTTAGATAAATGGTTAGTCAAAAAGGACTATTCGGACCTTAAATGACATGTTGAGGGGAATATGTGTTGTAAATGGAAGGAAACTGGAATGTATACTCACCTTTAACTGTGTTTGTATAAACGATGGTCATCATTCCAGTATTTAAATGGTCTTATATAACAAAAAATGTGGAATACCTTATGTTGGGTTGAGCTCGATAAGAAAAGATTAATAGGACCTAAGATGGGTAGACTAAACCATTGGACAAATAAAGTCGATTAGAGAGAAACTCCTTATAGCCTAAAATAGAAAAAGAGTTATGCAAATAAAAGAATAAAGCAGTTAAAGTACGGTTTGAAATTGGAAACTATGTATTTATTCGAGTATCTCCAATTACTAGAGTAAGTCGGTCTATCAAAATGAGAAAAAATTCCATCCAAGATATATTGGTCTATTTAAACTCCTTGAAAAAAGAAAAATTAGACTAGCTAAGTATTGTATTGCCTTGTCTCCTTTCTTGATCTATTCCAAGTCTTCCAGCTTAAAGAGTAATTGTCAAACCCTTCACATGTTATAGAATATAAAAATTTCAATTGCAAGATAATCTTCCTATGTTTGTAATGCCAGAGAAATTTTTGATACTATGATCAAACAGTTGAGGAAATAAGAAAATTTTTCTAGTGAAAATAGTATGGAAACCGCCTATCTTTTGATGAGGCAACCTGTGAACCAATGGATAACATGAGAAACGACATCCATAATTGTTTACTTGAGGCACGTCTTGTAGTGTCTGGTATTTTGTAAAAACACCATAATGAGCTAGTTTGATACCAAAAATGTAATATCATAAGTGATTAAACTCCATATCCTCATATCCAAGCTTGATTTCACAAGGTTTTACATAATTCCAAAGAAAAAGGAAATAAAATAATAGCATTTTCTTGCGTTATGCAGTACTTTAAAAATTCAAATTTTGCCCTGTGGGTCCATGAACCCATCAATAACATTCTCTACTTATACTCCATCCATACAATTCATACATATCATAAAACAATCCATGAGCCACAGATTTAGAACCAAAAACCAGAAAAATTGTAATTTACTCGCAAGTCTAGAATTCAGGTTTTTGCCACCAACTTTGAAAAATCATAATTAATTCTAGCAAAATCAAAATCAAGCAAATGAGAGCTTTCTAGAAATCTCTAGATGTCAAATATAGGTTAAAAATTATTTTAGGCCATGGAAACCTAGATATACCATGATTGATATCAGAAAACCTCCAAAGGTCCGGATATCTAGGTTTGCTATCACAAATTACTGATATAAACCTCAAAAATTCATAACTAATTCTAGAAACATCAAACCCATCAAACCATGCCATTCTAGAAAGATATATATGTTAAAATTATGGAAAAAATAAGTTTAGACTAATTTAAGCTTGTTTAGGAACTGAATTATAATGAAAAGTACACAAGGTTGGCTGGCGTTACTAGTTCTAATGCAAACTTTCAAAAATACATTTCTTTCTCTATAGACCTCCAAATGAGGTGCTTCTAGTTGCTACAGATCACTGTAAATATTTAGTTTCTCTATGTAAAATTTCAGAACCATTTGACCTCATTTGACACTCATATGACACAAAAATGAAATCTACTCAAGTGAACAGTGCCCAAACCAAAACCACCTTCTGATATGAACTTTGAAAAATCATAAGAAATTCTATAGACCTTTAAATAATGCAGTTTTTGGACTAGTAAAAAGCATATTCAAGTGGCTATACATCATTTATAACATGGGGTTACATTATTTGCCAACAATATGGTTATAAAATAACTAAATAACATATTCTTTTGTCAACCTCTCATCTTCAAGTGTGGTGGCTTCCATCTCTTTGCTCACTTGGTCCACCTAGACATGTTTTGGCAATGGAGAGGGAAGAGTGAGATTCTAGAAATCCCAATAGCTCTTAACTCTTTTAAATCATACATAATGCATGCAATTTCAAATTTAAGAATGGATGCATGGCAATCTTGCAACTTATAAACGTACATAAAACATTTTTCACTTTCAAGAAGTCATACTCATCATACATAGGCTTGCCAAGATAATGGTTTAACCTCACCCATTCTCTTTGGGACTTTTGAACTTGCTTCACCCCTGTTCAAGGGACTTTTAACTAAGCCTCACTCTTCTAGAGACTTTTGACTTTGTCTCACTCATTCTTAGGGACTTTTAGCTCATCTTCACCCTTACGAAAAGACTTTTGGCTTCACCAAACTCATGCAAGACAAAACACATTCATAAAACATCTTTCAAGAACATAACAAAGGCATCATGGTACCATGGCATGTAAACATTTGCTAGAAAGCATTCAAGAATGCATGAGAAAAAGGAGAGAGAGCTACCTTGAATGCAAACACACACACTTTCCCTTGATTTTTCTTCTCTTCCTTTGGCTACACACTTGCAAGTGGGTGGAGTAGGATTCCTTTGGCCTAGACACATGAAATAGAACCCCATTAGACTCTTGAAACAAACTCTAATACTACATACACCCAAAGGAAGCCTACTTGTTCATTTGTATCAATTATGGTTCCATAAAGCACCTAATGAAGCAACTATAAGAATTCATGATCTTGGCTCCATTATTTTCTTTAATCTATGACTTTTGACTTCATTTAGACCCCTTAGAGCCATCACACAATTATTTTGAAGAGCCTAATTAAGAGTTGCTTCATTATGTTATATTATGGAGGCTATACCTCCATCTCACTATCCATGAATTCTAAAAATTTTTCAAGGCTTCCTCTCATATTCTTCCATCATATTTAGTCCCATTCTAGCCTTGGAACAACTTAAAACACTCCCTAGGTACTTGGAACCCCTTTGGCCAAGACAACACCCATTATAGAGCCTAGGAAGTTTTGTTTGTCTTCTTGTGCAATTAGCCACTTGTGAAGCTTCCTAATTGTCTTAAGAACTCTTACATACTATTACATAATTCATACAACCCTTAGGAAGCTTTATAATTTAGCATGGATCTTAAAATCCCTAGTAGCACACTTTGCATTTCAAGGCTTTTCTTTTGCTTTCAATTGGAAATTCCTACTTCCCTTACTCTAAAACTCCCATTTCTAACTTGCTATGGCTTGAATTAATTCTCTCCTAATTGGGTTAGGTTCTGAACAAAACACCTCAAGGGAAAATCAAGCAAGAAGAAGCAAGAAAAACTATGCTACCTTACCTTGGTTTCAAGCTTCTTCAAGAGTACTTTCTAGGCTTCTAAGCTTCCCATCAATTCCTCTCCTCTTCCTACCAAATCAACCCTATTTTAGCCTCACTTAATTCAGTGAAATCATGGGAGAAGAGAAGAGAAAGGAGAGAACAAGTATAGGAGAGGAAGAAGCATGAAAAATCCTTAAATTTCTTACCCTTTTGCTTAATCCTTTGCCTTCTTCTTTCCCTTCATCTTGTGCATTAGCTAGGCTCTCCCAACTCTGTTTCAGACTAAAAAAGCTTCAGCAGAGAGAGGAAGGAGAAGGGTTGGACATGATTTTAAAAGCAAAAGGTAAAGTAAACATACTTTTTTTAACTTTTCATTTTAGTCCTTAACTCATAGTTTGTCCGTTTGGCCTCATTTCAACTCCTTTTTGAAATTTGACCTTTCATCATAAAATTTAGGCTCTCTAATTTATAAAATAGCTTTGGAATCACTCAATTTAGATTTGAAAGCAATGTGTACCGTTCGATCAAAGTTTTAGTTAACCTTTTGTCAAACTCGCTAATCGGAGGGGTTTCAACTGCTCTGGGGGTTCCCATAATTTTAAGGCCTCAGAGGACCCTTAAAAGCTTAAATTTCTCATTAAAAAAACCCTCTTATAAGTTTTCAAATTTTCCAAAAATTGTAAAAGTGGCCCTACTTTCTTCGACAAATTTTCTGAGCTCCTCTGGCTCTAGTTTTTAGGCATCTTAAGCCTCAAATTCTCATTTTCTATCATTTAGAATTTTTTCCTAATTTTAGTTGGCATCAAAACTTTTTATCCTGGGGACTTCATTTGGAAACTGACTCATTTTCGTCATCTTTCATAAAACCAGACATTACATTTCTCCCCTCTTAAATAAATTTCGTCCTCGAAATTTATAGGTATAACTTCCTCTTACTTTTCTCATATTCTTGCTAACTGGCCCTTTCTTTCTCTTTTACCTGGGTTCATTTACTTCCTTATAGACTAGGCCCTTTTGGGTTTCTTTTTGCCAGGAAACTTATACTACTAGCTTACTATGTCTGCTTCTTTTTCTCTGTACCATCCACGCAGCCCATATGATGATCATAGAATAGGAACTCATAAAGAAATTTAAAAATCTAAACCTCTCTTGTAAGGTGGTATCAGATAGATTATATCTGAGTGAAAGCCAAATTGAGAATGAATTGAGAACCCAGATCATAGATGCCCAAAATAAGGATGAGTTCTTGAGATAGGTCAAGAGCGAGAGTTCGCAGGGTAGGACCTTAGATTTCAGGATGTTTAAGGATGGTATGATAGTATACCAGGATAGAATCTGTGTGCCTAACTAGAATGAGTTGAGAGAAAGAATTTTAGAAGAGGCACATAAGAGTAAGTACACTATCCACCCAGGTGCCACCAAGATGTATCAGGATTTGAAAAGAGTTTTCTAATGGCTAGAAATGAAAAATGATGTAACAAATTATGTAACCAAATGTTTAGTGCGTCAGAAGATAAAGATAAAACATCAAAAACCAATTGAGTTGTTACAACCTCTAAATATGCCTGAGTAAAAATGGGATAGCATAGCTAAGGACTTTATTATAGGGTTACTTAAGACATCCTTTAGACACAATGCTATCTAGGTAGTTATGGATAGATTGACGAAGTCTAGATACTTCTTAGCTATCAAGGCTACTCACACATTAGATAAATTAGCCTAGTTATATATTAGAGAGATAATGTGACTTCACATAGTACCCCAGGTTCACATCGAACTTCTGGAGGTCATTACAGCATGCCTTAGGGACCAGGTTGCAGTTTAGTACTGCATATCACCCAAAATAGATGGCCAGACTGAGAGGACCATCCAGACCTTAGAAGACATGTTGAGGGTGTATGTGTTAGAGACGAGGGGTAATTGGGATGTGTACTTACCATTAGCAGAATTTACATATAATAATAGTTATCATTCCAATATTCAAATGGCCCCTTATGAGGCCTTATGTGGGAGAAACTACAAATCACGCCTATGTTGGGTTGAGCTAGGTGAGGGGAGCCTGATAGGACCTGAATTGTGGACCAAACCACCTGGTAAATAGATTGATTAGGAAGAAACTCCTCACAGCCCAGAGTAGGTAGAAAAGTTACGCTGATAAAAGAAAGAGGCCGTTAGAGTTTGAAATTAGAGACCATTTATTTATCCAAGTGTCTCCAGTGATTAGGGTAGGTCAGTGTATGAGGGTAAAGAAGTTCAATCCTAGATATATCGGTCCATTTGAGATCCTTGAGAAAGTTAGACCCGTGGCCTACTATATAGTCCTACCTTCTAACCTAGCCCAAGTTTAAATATTTTTCACGTCTCCCAATTAAAAAAGTACTTACCAGACCCTTCACATGTCATAAAATATAAGCATGTTCAATTGTAGGAAAATATTTTCTTTGTAGTAAAGTCAGAGAGAATTGTAGATGTTAAGTTAAAATAGATGAGAAGTAAGAACATTCCTCTAGTGAAAGTAGTCTAAAGGGGTCTGAGATCTGAAGAGGCAACCTGAGAACTGGAGGAAGAGATGAGATAGAAATATCCAGAGCTATTCCCTTGAGGTAATGTATTTAAATTTCAAAAATGAAATTTTATTTAGGGGAAAGAAATGTAGCGTTTGGTATTTTATAAAAACACCGTAATAAGTTAGTTTAAAAAGCAAGTCCCTTGGGTTGAATGATTTAAGGTCAAATAAAATTTGAATAAAATTTTAAATAATGAAAAATGAAAATTTGAGTCTTAAGTTTCCCAAAAACCAGAGCCAGAATGGTCCAAAAATTTACCGAAAGCATAGTGACATTTTTGTAAATATGGGCACTTCTTAGAAACCTCACAGGAAGGCTTTTAAATGAAAATTTTAAGCTTTTTTGGGTTCTCAGAGGCCCTGAAAACCATGGGAAGTCTCGAGACAGTTAAAACCCCTCTAGTGTATATTTTTGAATATTAGTTGACCTGAACTTTGACCGTTTCGTTCAAAAAGGTTTTAAATCCAAATTGAGCAAAGCTATTTTATAAATTTGAGGACCTAAAATTTATGATGAAAATGATAGTTCTTGAAAAGGAACTAAAATGAGTCCAAAACAAAAATGCCACGAAAGCATGATGTAAATGACATTTTTAATGAACAATTTTTAATCTTTCTTCCCTTAAGTGAGGTGTCCCCCTTTGCTCCTCCCATAAATCGAATTTGCTTCTATTTAGACAGAGAAGAATTCTGCCTAAGAGAGACGCACAAGGAGAGCTCAAGAAAGAGGAGAAAGAAGCAAGGAAAAGGTATGGAAAACTAAGGATTTTCAGAGAATTCATTCACATAACTTGTTCTCTTCTCTTTGCTCTATCTTTTTATGGTTTTGATGGATGGATTGGTTCTTTTTTGACCTTAGTTCAGAGAAGGAAGTATAAAAACTCAAGGAGAAAGCTAAAGCAATGAAAAGAGCTCTTGAGATAAGCTTGGAATCAAGGTGATTTCCTATCTTTGTTATTTTCTTCTTCCTTGCTTCTTGAGTGGGTGTCTAGGCCAAGAATAGAACAGCCAAGGGGGAGGAGTTTCTGACTAAAAACAAGTGAGAATCCTATGATTTAGAGTGTGGGAACCTAGGAAATGCAAAGAAAGTGAAAGAAAAACTGTTGAATTTCAAGATAGGAAAGTTAAGGGTTCTTCAACATCTTGTAAAATATGTTTTAATCCATGAATTCTCCAACTTAGGTGAGTGCTTTTTAAGTTTCTAAGACCCTTAGGAAGCCTCCCAAGTGTCTCTCCCTTCAAGTAAAATTTGCAAACTTCATGGGTCCTATTTTCCTCCATTATCTCAGCCTAGAATAGATGAGGGAGCTAGGGAGTGTTTCAATTTATTCTAAACTTGGTTTGAGACTTTATGTGATGGAAGAAGATGAGAGGAAGCCTTGGAAAAAATTTAGGAGCCATCGATTGAGAGTTAAAGCTATAGGTTCCATATTATGACTTAAAGAAGCAACATATGTTTAGGCTCTTGCAAATGAGTGTGTGATGGTTCTAAGGATTCCAAATGGAGTCAAGAGGCCTAGATATAAGAAGAGAATGGAGCCAAGAGCTTGAATTATAGTAGTTACTTCATTAGGCCTTTTAAGAAACCATTTTGTAGCCATAAGATAAAATATGTTGCTTTAGTGTGTGCTTAATGCTAAGGCTTGTTCCAAGAATGTAATGGGATGTTATTTCTTGTGTCTAGGCCAAAGAAAGCAAGTTCCATCTATTTGTGGGTGTGAGACTGAAAAGGGAAGAAAGTAATCAAGAGGGAAGCTTATGTTAGATTGTAAGGTAGCTCTTCACTCTTTCTTGTTTGTATTCTTAGATATGTAATTATCATTGTATGCTTTTACATGATGAGACATGCCATTTGATGTTGCCTTGTTGCACTAGTACCAATATGTTTCTTGAATTATGTTTTAGTTGTGACATTTGCTCTTATAGATGAGGTAAAGCTAAAAGTCCCTAAGCATAGGTGAGACAAGGCCAAAAGTCTTATGGATGAGTGAGGCCAAGTCAAAAGTCCCTAAAGCAAGGGTGAGGCTAATCCAAATAGAGCTTATTCTTGACTTTGATATGTTTTTATAGCATGTAAATTATGTTTTGAATGATTCTTAATGGTGTTGGATGCCTAATTATATACTTTGACATGCTCATATGCCTTGATTGCTTACTTGAATGAGTATATAAACTATTAAGATTCCTTAAATATCATCCCCTTCCCTCTCCTATCTCAACATTTTAGATGGAGCACAAGAAGCCAAAAGTGGGAGCCAAGGCACTTGATAGACCATATTTTGCCATTAATATAGTTCTTGATGTAAAGAAATGTCAAAGTTTGTATGTACATATTATTTTTAAGATGTAAATGTTTGAGAAAATATAAAAGTATGTATTTGTAGTGTATGAACCAAAATTGGAACCAAATCAATGAGAATATGTGTTTTGGGTACTTGGAGGACCACTCTTGAATGTGTATTATGGCTTATGGCATGGTGAGTTTTTGATGCATGGTAGTTTAGACCATTTAAGAAGGTTGTATATGCTGTGATTATGCTTTAAAACTTGCTAAAGACATGGTAAAGAAATTAAGAAGCCATTTGAACCAACTTACCCTTATATAGTGCCAAATTTGCCATATTTGTGAGCTATATCAAAATTTGACCAAATGAGCTTTTCTTATCTTGAAATTTGTCATGCATATAGGTCTCATCTAGAGATTTTTAAGAAGCTAAAGTGCATATTATTTAGACCTCTAGAGAATTTTTGGTGAATTTTCAAAGTTGGCAAATTTTGACAGAATTGGCATTGTTATTGCGCAAATGGTCAAATTCTTTGCCTCTATGGGCCAAATGGTGTCCAATAGCTATGAAATTTTACAAGCATAAGCTATACATGATAAGCTTTCTATAGAACTTAAGAGTACCTCATTTAGATTTATATTGATGGAGAAACACATTTTTAAAGTTCCAAATCAGTATCAAGGATGTAGTCAGACCTCCATCATTGTTCCATCAGTTTTCATGGCTTGATTGCTTCTGTTTGGGTCTGGACTTATTTTTCTCCTCATGTTAACATTCATAGCTTTCCATAACAATATGGTTTGTTAGGTTTTATTTTTTTAGAATTAGTTATGAATTTTTGAAGTTTATATCAATAATCTATAATAGTAAACCTAGGCAGCTAGACCTTTGGGACTTTTCAGATGTCAATCATGGCCAGTTAGGTTTCCATGGCCTGGAACGATTTTAACCTATATTTGACTTCTAGAGCTTTTGAGAAAGCTCTCATTTGTTTTATTTTGATATTTTAAGAATTAATTATAATTTTTCAAAGTTAGTGTCAAAAACCTAAATTCTAGACCCCTGAGTAAATTGAAATTTTTCTAGTTTTTAATTCCAAATCTGTGGTTCATGGATTGTTTTATGATATATATGCATTTTATGAATGAAGTATAAGTAGATAATGTTATTGATAGGTTCACGGGACCCACAGGATAAAATTCAAATTTTTTAAGTACTACACAATGCAAGAAAATGCTATTATTTTATTCCTTTTTCTTAGGAATTATACAAAACTTTGTGAAATCAAATTGGATATGAGGATATGGAGTTTAATCACTTATGGTATTACATATCTTGAATTTTGAGAACAAAATTTATCTTTAGGGGGGGTGAAATGTAATTTCCTATAAATTGGTAACTCAAAATAGTCCCTAAAAAGTGAAATAAATCTTTGAAAATGAGGTAATAGATGTAAAGAAGGGCAGTATGAGTTAAGAACAACCAAAATTAGAACTATTTGCTTAATGAAAAAGGACCCCCGAGTAAAGTGAATTAAGACAAATAAGGGTTAAAATGATAATTAGATCATCTAGAAATAAGGTTAAAAGACCAAGAATAGCCTAAAATCAAAGCCAAAATGGCTGAACAAAATGAACCAAAATCTTAGTGGCAAAATCATAATATTAGACAAAATTTGAGAAACTTAAAGAAAGATATTTTGAATGGTAAAGTTGAGCTCACTAGGGTTCTCATAAGCCTTAAAAACCATAAGAACCGTCATAATGGTTAAAACTCTTCCAGTGTACAATTTAGGCTGTTCATTGACCTAAACTTTAACTAGATCTTTTTAAATTGTTCTAAATCCCATAAATTTGAAACAAAATATTTTTAACAAATTAGAGGATCTAAATTTTATGATGGAAAAGATAGTTCTAGAAGAGGATCTAAAATGAAGGGAAAACCATCCCAGGTGACATGTGCAACATCTTAAAATTCTAATTAATGTGATTGAGCGTGATTACACAATTAATGATCATAACTCTCGATCTAAAGTCAATACTAGTTGCCATAAAAGAGATAGTGGGGAAATTTGAACCTAATTATCTTTGTGGATCATTATTTAGAAACTAAGACCACTTAAGTCTATAAGGGATCTAAGTTCTCAATTAAATCCCTCAATTCATTTTGTCACTAATTCTACCCTCACAAAACCTTCTTATAATTGTTCCTAAGTTATTATATACCATTAGCATCAAGAGAACTAAGTTCTAGAGGCTAAAATAGGAGTTTGGTGTTTTAGGCCACAACTTAGACAACTTTTGTTGTGGCTAAGTTAGCTACTGGAACCTAAAACTAAATTATACAATTCTCGCCATAGCTAAGGCCTTCCATGTCATAGCGAAATTACTCTCAGAAACTTCCTGTTTCCGAAAACCTGAGTCTTGTCGTGGCTTAAACCATTCATGTCATAGTGAGGTTCCTCTCTAGAACTCCCTAGTAAACATTTTCCCATGTCTCGCAGCAATGAGCCTACATTATGCCATGATGAGAGAGTCTACTGGAGCACACTCAACATATTCACTCGATTCTCGTTGTAGTGAGATCCTCTTGCACCATAGGAAGGCTGCTCTTATATACCTTTTGGACCTAATTTTTCCCAAATCGCGCCATGACTCAAGATTTTGTGTTGTAATGCTCTTAGCTTTTGTTACCCTTGAATGCATTTTTAGCCCCAACTCAAGTACTTTGAGCCATAATTTCACTCCCTTCTAATCTTATTCTCTCATTTTCACACTCCCCAACCCTTTATCACTAACTCTAGATGGATTCTAGGACTTCCATAACTAACATACATGGTTTTATGGACCTCCCAACTCCTAAATACCACAATTTACTAATCCTCATTGTTTAGGGACTTAAGGGGATTCACATAAAGTGATTACCACTATATATCAACACATCTACATATCATGACAACAATAGGTACCCAAAGTCACTAATCACATCATTTAAATGTATATTCCAATAGAGATTCCATACATCACTATTCAGATCAATCATTCATGGTAAGGCATAATTGTACTATCAAATGATAATTCATAATTCTTAATCAACAATAACCTATATCAGATCATGATTAGGTACATACATCAAATTTCAAGACTACAAAGTCTAACTTTCTAATGAATTCAATCTTACTTACAGAATAGAAAAAAGCCTACACTTGGCAATATGAGTGCACCATCATGCTATACAAAATAAATTACAAAAAGATAGCATCTAATCCAAAACAAAATTGTCTAACTGTAGGGATCCCCACAGAAGGCCTCAAGTTATAGATGTTCATCTATTGACTTTCCCTTTTCCTTAGTTAAAGAACCTTCACCTGAAATTGTTAGCCCATAAAATGGGGTGAGATATAAATCTCAGTAACTAAAGGATAATTCCATATATATGTACAATTTAATCAACATAAATACATATCAAACATAGTTACCAAAAGCATCATCATCGTCAATAAATGAACTAGTTAGACTACCAATGACTACTATCTCATACTAGTAATCACATACATCATATTAATAGCCAATAACATAACGAAAGGCCTATCCATGTTGCCAACTCCCTATTGAGTGCAACACTCAGTGCATTCATAAGTTTGACCACAACTCGGTGCCTAATCAAAAAATAATGCACAGGTGATAACTGTATCACAACTCTACTAAAGACTCGCTCATGGTCCCAAAAATAACAATTCAAGTAGCCAACTAATCATTTAGCATAGCAAAACATATTATGCAACAATTATCAGAATAACAATACACATATGCAAGGAATTAAAATTTAAACCTCGATTACCTCATTTAATTATGTAAAGTTCTAAAGCTAAGATAAATTCTCAACTCTCAAGAGATCCCTAATGTATTAAAACTAATTCCCTAGTTAACATCGGCACAAAAATTAGTTACCTATCATTCCTAGCATCTTGATCATTTAAGAAACACTTACCTAAACTTTAATGAGACTTAAATTCATATGTGAGTCTTTCCACACTAGAAACTTCAATATTCCACTCCAAATAATGGAATTTTCACACAAAATCAAAGCCCATTATGTAATTCAACTACTGGGGCCAATATCTAGTAGAGAATACATCAAAACAAGGAGAAGATACTTACTTAACAATCCTTCTAGCCCCGAGCTTTGAAAATCCACAAGAAACCACCAAAAGAGCAAGTTTCAAATTTGAGAAAAAGATGAAAATTCTCCAAAATGACAAACCAATCAGACCAAAATGTAGAGGGAAAAAGAGGATTAAGTTTCATATAACTTACCCTAGTTAAATCCCTCTTTAACTTCTTATATTTTCTGCAAAATGGGGTAGAAAAGTTGAGCATTTTAAGGTTTTGGGCTAACTCAAAAGCCTGAGATCCATTTGGGTTCAGAAATTTACTTATCAGGCCATGGGTTTAAGGGTTAAGTCGATGTAATAAGAGTTGGGCCTCTAAATTAGACCTTCTTATGAACTAAAAGTAGGCTTCTATAATTGGCTCATGGCATAAATAAATTAATCATAAGGTCCAAATTAAATGTCTATACTCCCTTAATTAATTTCACTAATTAGACCGATAATCATAACTAATATATTTTCACCTAACAATGACAAAAAATGATTATTGTTTTTAAATGTCTAAAATGAATCCATTTCTTTATTAATCCTTTTTTTTTTAATCTCCCCAAATCTCTCATATTAATTCCTTAATTTGTTATAATTATTCTTAATTAATTTCAGGGTGTTACAACATGTTATAGATGTAGGAGGCCGAGATATATAGCAAGAATTGATTTTAGATAGTGATAGTACCTCTACTTAAAAATCAAACCCAGGGTAAAGTAGTTGCTCTCATTGAATGGGAGGCTAGTGTGTCTCCTAGTTCGATTAGAAATGTGAAGGCAGGATGCTAGTGTGTCTCTTAGTTTGATCAGAGGTATGATTAGAGCTAATGATTTCCCCTTAAGTGTTATGTTTGATTTGGGTGTTATCCCATGATTATGTGAGAAACTGGATCTGGCTATTGGTGCTTAGTCATATGATTGTTTGTGTCTAACCCTACTAGAGGTTATGTGATTACTTCCCATGTTTGCTTGAATGTTACTGTATGGTTTAAACATTGTGTCATTATTATTGAATTGATTTGCATGCTTTTTTATGATATGATTTGATTACTGACATGCATTGGATGGCTACTAATAATGTTATGCTTGAGTGTGAACATAAAAATTATTGCCTTATCTAAATGTAGAATCATACCTAATGTTGGAACTAAATCAACTTTTATCTACTGCTTAAGCTAACAGATATTTTAAACTGAATCATCTATTGTGTCCAATACATAAAATATGGCTAGCTACCAAAACTCATCATCCCACACCCAAGCATGCACATGGAACCAATAGCATGTCATATATCAAAACATGTTCTATTTTCATATTTCTACATCAAAGTGCAATGCATTCATAGTCTCAATCTTGTACATGAAATACTATTACATATCCTCATGGTATACATCATGTTTCACTACTACTGTCTTCCATAATATATGCTACACAATAACCTATTAGATATTCTTTATATTTATATAAGTTCATTCATGGCGAAATTTATGGTAACCAAACATTTAGCAGTGGAAATTGTGGTTACTAAAAGTGTCAAATAGTTTCATAATGCGTATACATAGATTTTCTCCATTCCAACTCTCAAATTCATACATTACTACTTTGTTACAATCAAGATGACATATAGATAAGAACGAAGTCCATGGAATCATTCGTTTGATCATTTTGGCCTTAGGATACCAATTGATGTCCAAACTTTAAAAATTCATAACTTGTGCTACACAGTTCCTATTAGTGCAAATTAGGATCCTTGTAAAGCTTATGATGCAAACTTTTTACAATAAAAATTTTATGTCAAAATGAATCCATTTTGTCCCTCAAAAGACACAAAACCTAAGACCAGTGTAGAATGAATAGTAATTGCATAATTAAGTTTTTAAGACCATATTCAAAAAATATTCTATAGAGTTCCAAAAAATACAAACTTTGACTTATTGGAAAGCTCTATATGTCCCCTAATTGCCTGCCAAATTTCAATGTCAAACTAGGTCATTTGGATTATCAAGGATAAATGGACATTTTATGGCTCATATGGTCCAAAGTTTGGTTCCAACTGATGCCAAATGAACTCTAAAATACCATTTCTCATTTTAAGCAAATTTCAATCATTAAATGAATCATATAGGGCTAATTCATCATGTAAAATTGCCTTGCAACGAAAAATAACTATCCCACATGCTAGAATACATATATACCTCATGGATTCTCATATACCAAATCATGTTCTATATTGTCATACATTTATCCAATGGTCATATAAGTATGGTCGAATACTTTTATACATGTTTACATTGCATTATATCAAAATATATGAATACATATCCACATATACAAAAGCTTTTCCTAGACTAACTTCATTGCCATATTTTGTAAGACCATAATTATAGAACTCATCTCCTATAGATTCTAGGCTTCCTTCCTTGAATAACACAAGAAGAAGAAGGAAAACTATTAAAATAATTAATTTAATTGTGTTATGTCGTGTATAAATTTTTCATTTCACGTCCCATGGACCATATGAACTCATCTATCTTATCATCATATTTAATTACACAAATACAACTCAAAACTATCTCAAGAAGTGGCCAAAAATTCAAGCAAAGGAAGTGGATACATAAAAACAAAGTATACAGCCTCAGATTGAAATTCCAGATTTCTACCCTAAATTTTGAAAAATCATAACTAATTTTAGAAAAATCAAAATTAAGCACAGTATACCATTATAGAAATCTAAAGATGTTTAATTTATGCTACAAATAATTTTAGATCACAACAGGGATGTTTAGCTATCAGAAATTGATGGAATAGTACCAAAGGTTGCCTGTCACTACTAATACTGTCCTCCAATTTCAAAAATTCATATCTCCCTGCTCAGATGTCCAATTGGGGTGATCTTGGTGCCCATGGAAAGCTTATCATGGCTAGTTTATATTTGCAATATTTCATTAACATTGGACACCATTTGACTCTCAAATGACATAGCCCAAAGAATTGACCATATGAATAGTATTTGTATTAGAACAACAGAAAAATGCCAACTTTGAAAAATCATAATTAATCTACAAAGCTCTAAATAATATTGTCTTTGTTTTCCCAAAAATCTCTGGAGGAGATCTATATGTATGCCAAATTGCAGGACCAAATTCGTTCATTTAGTCAGATTTTGACATTAGGTTGCAAAATAACTCATTTTGTGTCTCATAAAGGGTCCAAATGGTCCATTTTGGTTTCTAAGGCAACCATGGCTACCTGAGTACATGGGAAAGCACCAAAATGGTCTACTAAACTTGTTTCAAAGGTGCACAAATCTAGAAATCAAAAACTCACTGTTTCACCCTAAGTCATACATAAGAATGCATACACTTTATATTGCCATCCAACGTCCAAAAACTACAATATTGTTCATTTGGCATCATGTTTCATACATACATCAAATATTTGGATATTTATATGTGTTCAAATGATTATACAACATTTTTGCCATAGGATTACATAATATGCCATTCCTATAGCTGCAAAATGAACAAAATAACAATTTCTTGTCAATCTTTCATCTTCCAACTTGGTGGCTTCTATTACCTTGCTCATTTAGTCCACCTAGTATATTAAGACATTGAAGAGGAGAGAATGAGATTCAAAGAATCCCAATAGCTCATCTCCCTTTCAATCATGCATAAAGAATGTAATTCAAGTCTTAAAAATGCATGCGTGTATGTTAGGGATCATGTAATCATTCATGCAACAATGTTAACATTTCAAGAAGTCATATAAAACACACATAGGTTTGCTAAGCAAGTGGTTTAGTCTCACCCATTTTCTTATGGATTTTGGACTTGCTTCACCTACTTTCTTAAGAGGTTTTGAACTCAACCTCACTCTTAGGAGAATCTTTACTTTTTCACAACCACTTTTGAGGGTTCTTGGCTCATTCTCACCATGGCTAAGAATTCTTGGCTTCACCACACTCAAGCAATCCCAAGCAACCATACTAAACATCATTTGAAAACATAATATAACATCATGGTACCATGGCATATAGACATATGCTAGAACATTTTGTTGGAGATTGTTGTAACAACCCTAACTTCTAATCATCATAATTAAGGTTAAGTACGCGATTAATAATCATAAATCAAGATTAAAAGTCATTACAACTAATTTCATTCGAAAAATACAAGGAAATTTGAACCTTGGTGTTATTAGGGTCATTAGTTAGACAACCCCAATTATTTGAATGTGCAAGTGAATTTAATCATCAATGAGGAGCCTTTGATTCTTCCATCCATCAATTCCAACTCACAAAAACCTCCTACAAGTGTTTCTAGATCATTCTTTAGCATTACCATAAGAGAAACTAAGGTTTTTAGGTGAATATGAGAAATTGAGCACCTTCGCTGCGGCTAAATTCTCTCACGCCACGGCTAATTACTCTCAGGTTGAACTCCTTACACCTTGATAAATTCACATATTTTGCTATGGCCAAATACGCTTTTTGCCACGGCAAATTATCCTTTGAAATACCACCAAATTTGCCTCTCACACTTCATTGCGGCTAACTTCACTGTTCGTCGCGGCCAATTGCTCTCTGTTTTCTTCCCTGGCAACTTCATCACATTTGGCTAAGGCAAATTAAAGTTTAGCCACAGCCAATTACCCTTTGTTACTCTCTTTGGCAACTTTGTCACTTTTGGCCATGGCCAATTCCCTTCTGTTCCTATAACTCTCAAGATTTCATCCCATGCTCTCCAATTCCCCCTCTAGCAATACTCTAGGCCACTTTAACTTAGTTTATGAAGATTTAGTGTCTTTCTTTTACCTAATATACCTAACACATCTATCATTACCCATTCAAAACTCAAATGTGGATCCTTAACCCTCTAGCCACCATAAACTAATGAGTTCATAGATCAATGATAGCAAAGAGTTCATACACTACTCACATTTCCATTCAAATATAAGTCCCATTAGAAATTCCATGCATCATTAGTTTAAGTTGACATCTGATGTATCAAATGATTATAGTCCTTATACTTGGCAATTCATGATGCAATGCGGCAATTACATGAAACTAGTAGTTTAGTTATACGAATACAATCTGACAAGGTTTCTAAACCTACCTACTACTAAACCACATAATAAGCTTCCATTAATTTTCTCTTTGCCACTAAGAGGTCTAGTCCTTGAAAATGTTAGCCCATATATCAGGGTGAGATATACAATCTCAGTAACAAGAGGTAAATTTCATATATATGTATAGATTAATTATTACAATGCAATTTCATATCATAAATACCAAAATCATCAATTCAATTTGTAAATGAACTAGTTGAGCTACTAATAACTATTGTCCCATACTAGCAATCATACACAACATATTAATGGCCAATAACATCCGGAGAGGTCCGTCCACGGCACCTACTCCATAATGAGCATAACCAAGGCCCAGTGCATCTAGGGTCTGATCACAACCCAGTGCTTGAGCGAAGCATATGCATGGGTAATAGCTGCACCACAGCTCCACCATGGACTCACAAGGTCCATTCACAATAACAATTCAAGTAGTCAACTAATCATTTAGCATTTCAAAATCATATATGTGCCAACAATAATAGATTAACATGAACATATACATGAAATTAGGAATTTAACCCCAGTTACCTCAATGAAGCCAATTACTCTGCCTTTAGCTACCATTATAATTTAAATGCACACCAAGCCTAAAACAAGTATAGTCATCATCATTTCTAGCAATAAATCATATATCCAAAGGGTTAAACCACCAATGGCTTCCTAAAATTTACTTATCTAGCTTCTCAAAGGGTCAATTACACCAATTCAAGGTCAAGACATCAAAGCTCATAATGGTTCACTCCCCACATCACCATTTTCGCACATATACAAGCCATGCACCAAAAGTCAGTCTAAATTATGGGAATTTAGTACATACATCTCATAAAAGGAGAGAAATCACTTACCAATACATCTAAGAGGTTAAATAGACTGAGTTGAGCCTCAACTACTAAGAACACACCATGGGACATTCCCAAATTCAGATTTGAGAGTCATCAAGCCTAGAAAATTTAGTTTTTCACCTTCATTTCCTTGTAATTTTGCACAATAGCAGAACCCATTTTGAAAATCAACCCTTAAGGACATTTTTCAGCAAAATAATACACAAAATGGAAGGGAAATGCTTACCCAATCATCCCTCTAACTTTCAACTCTGAAAATCTTGTAACAATTATCCGAAAACTAGATTTCATCCTAAGAAAATATGAAAATTCTCTAAATGACAAACCAATTGGACCAAAACGTAGAGGAAGATAAGAGGGTCAAGTTATATAGAACCTACCTTGGCTAAATCTCCCTCCAAGAGTACTAATTTGAGCCAAATGTTGAGAAACCCTAGCCCCTTTCATAACATGCGAATTTCTTCTCTTACCTTTTGTGTTTTCTGCTGAATGGAGGGGGGGAGGCTGCTGAACCTTTAGGGTTATTAGGGGGAAATGGGCTAACCCATCAGCCCAAGGTCCATTTAGGCTCATTTCTAGTCATTGGGCCATTGCTTTATGAGGTGGGCTACAGAAACTCTTGGGGTTAAGGAGGAATGTGCTGACCCAAAGGCCCAATCCTTATAGGTTTAGATTTTAGTTGGGTTGAGCCATGGATTCTAGAGTTGTATAGGTTAAATAAGGGTTGGACTAAGCTTCAAGGGTCCATTATTCCAAATGGGCTGATATTTAACCTGTTGGGCCATGATATATGGGTTAGTTATGTTCAAAATGGGTTAGGCTTCCTTAAGAATAGAGTTGGGTCATAATTAGGTGAGACTGGGCCTTTAATAATGTTCTTGACACACATAATTTAATCATGGGCCCAAGTCACATTTAAATCCATAAATATTATCATACTTCTTCAAAATGGTCCAAGTAATAATTATTATGTTAAGATACTCAAATTTGTCATTTCCCTTAAGCCCTCTTAATAATTTCATAACCCCTAAATAATTACTATTAACTATTCTCAGGGTGACATTGCCCTAGGCCAATCATTGTATTGCAAACATTGTACTTTATTAAGAAATAAGAATTTTCTTTTATTACATTATTATATTGTTTGCATATTCTATATAATAATATCATTGGATAAATTATATTGATTATCCTAAATATCCCTAGTCGATCATCATTGTAGGAATGATGATGAGCTAATATTAGTATGATTTTGATTGATAATTATATGTTAATCATATATATAGTTACGAATCAAAATCATAGACACTCGTTAGGGAACAAAATGCTAGGACAAACTGTTATGAGATAACTATATAGATTAAGTCATAAGCGTATCTCATATATAACCATGTCATCGAACCCTTAGACTTGAGATCATTATGGTTTCCAACATGAAGAATACTATCTTTTGGTATAATCAAAAATCATCTTTAACCAGGTGATCATAAAGGCTATGATTGGGCATAATGGAATTCATGTAGAAGAAGATGAGTAGTCAAGATAGAATTTGTCCCTCTAATTAATAGAGAGATATCTCTGGGGCCCTCAATGAGTGAGATTGAAAAATGCATGGTCGTGCTCAAATGGAAGGGGTTTCAATTGTACTATCAGTCTACACGTAGATTGAGAAAGCAACAATCGAGTAAGATGATGATAAGATCTAGATATCGTGTGACAAAAGGGATGTGATAGGGTTACATGATAAGTTATATTGGATCACTGATCCTTATATAATTTGGGTAGTCATAATGTCTTGCTAGAGGCCGCTTGTGACTTGTGGGTTAAATAATGTCATTAGCCTACTGCTAACATTATATGGGCCTACAGGGTAGCATACAAGAACGAGTTAACTCAAGTTAGAATGTCCGAATTCATTGAATCTGAAATTGCATCTAGATTCAATGAATGTCACTTTCAATTTAGGGTGGAAGAATTTTATAAATAAATAAATATGTATATATATGTATATATTTAATATATATATATATATATATATTGTTCATAAAATTCAAAACATATATATATTTATATATATTCAAAATATATATCGTTTAATTAATTTAAATGAATTAATTTCAAATTCAAGTCTATATCATAGATTTAAATTTAAACTAATATGATAATTTAAATTTAATTTATGAGATAAATTAAATTTGAATTTAGCTCTAGATTTAGATTAAATAATTAGTTAAATTTAATCTATTAGATAGACTTAAATTTAAACTAATTTATTTAATTAAGATATGATTTGATTTGATTTAATTTAAAATAATATATTTTAAATTAATCAAATATATTTGAAACCCTAATGAGATACCTCTATAATAACAAAAAGAAAAAAAAACCTAGAGATAGAAAGTGTATGAATGGTGTACAGACATTGTACGAATGCCTAGAGAGAGAAACAAGAGAGTGTCTTTTCTAGCAAGAACGTGTATGAACGTTGGTCAGAGGCGCTAGCACGTTGTTCGAGTTAAGCAACCATTCATGTGGATACCGATAGAGAGAGTAGATCTAAAGATCAGTTCCTGAGAT
This sequence comes from Erythrophleum ivorense, assembly GCA_026724425.1. Lineage (NCBI taxonomy): Eukaryota > Viridiplantae > Streptophyta > Magnoliopsida > Fabales > Fabaceae > Erythrophleum > Erythrophleum ivorense. Next base: position 98,216 of record JAIUCV010000905.1, on the reverse strand, counting down.
CCAACAGTGAAAGAAGTATCATGTAACAAAGGTAAATATTTCTAAATCTACTCAATTTAAATGACATTGATGGATCCATGGGAAGGGATTCGAGGTTTTAATTTTCCACTACATGTCCCAGAATTCCCAACACATTTTTCATGGCTTAAAACACATATAACTACATTCAAAGACAAAATAAGCACCCATTCATGCATGAAGGAAAGAAGAAAGAGCTACGTTTGTTGCAACAACACACTTTCCCTTTTGGAAATGCACTCCCTTCCCACATCTTCTTTAAACACTAACTTGGTCTAATTGCTCTTTTATGATTCTAAAATATACCTAATAAAGCAACATCTATAATTTGAGTTCTTAGCTCTATTCGTTCCTTTCATTTATGATTCTTGACTCCTTTTAAGCCTCTTGGGGTCATCTCACAATTAAATCAAGGAGTCTAACTAGGTGTTGCTTCTTTAGGCCATAATATGGAACCTATAATACCATCTCACTATTTATGGCTTCTAAAATTTTTTCAAGGCTTCCTCTCATCCTATTCCATCATATGTAACTCAAAAATAAGCTTGGAACAAATTAAAACTTTCCCTAGGTGCCCTAAGTCTCTTACGTCGAGGCTATGCTTCTTCTTGGTATCCTTGGAATTGCTTTGCTTTCTTTGATGGAATATGCATGTGAGGAGCCTTCTAGGGATCTTAGGAGCTTATTCAAACACTCATTTAGGCCTAGGAATTATTCTATCAAATCAGATTTTTAAGGGAACCTATAAAACCCTAACTTGGAAATCTTGAAATCTAATGGCTAGTTTGTTATTTTCTTTGCATATTCTTGTTCTCCTCCCTCATTTTCCTAAGATTCATCCTTGGTTTAGCTAGAAACTCAATCCCTTAGGTCTGGTCTTACATGAGGCGAAATGAAGAGAAGAAGAGCGAGGAGGCTTAAGCTTAGAAAGTAGCAAAAATACCTTAGATTCTTATTTTTCTTGGCTTGTTCTTCACTTGGTTAGCCTCCTCCGTTGAATTTTGAAATTTTCACCTCTGTTATGTCCTCAATACAGACCCAAAAACATCATTAAACCCATAAAAATAAAGAGGAGAAGAAGGAAGAGCAACTTACAAAAGAGAAAGCTTGAATTTTCATGAATTTTCCTACCTTTTCCTTGCTTTTCCTCTCTTCAAAATCTCCTCTCCTTGTGTGCCTAAGAGCTGGCTTCTTTCTCTAGTTTGAGGGAAGAAATAAGTCAATCTAGAAAAGGGGAGAAGAGGTGTGAGATATAAAGAGCATTTAAGAAACTTCTATTTCTTAAAAGCTAGCCCAACAAAGCTAAAGCTAGCCCAACAAAATCTGAAATGTGGTTGTTTGGGATTTTCTTGGTAAATTTTCGTAGGTTAGGGCTAAGGGTATTATTAGGTAAGTATAAACTCCCAATTTTGATGCTTTCTTTGCTAGTTACAGACCCCTATAGCTGATTTATAATATGCGTATTGTTTTTGTGCGAATTTACTTAGAATTTGAGGTGTTGTTTTGAGGTTTTTGGGGTAGGAGCAACCGAATCCGAATTTGGTTTCAGTGGTGATTGGGTTAAAGTAATATTCAATTGGCTCTTAGAGGATTGGCTACAAGTGAAGTAACCGAGACTATATTAATTCCATGCATATATTTGTTTTAATTTCATATTGCTGTACATGAATGATTTAAAATACTAAATAAATTGGTTGGCTATCTATTGTATTGTGATTGGACCTTGTGAGTCCATGGTAAAGCTGTGGTGCGGCTGCCACCCGTGCATGTGCTTCAATCAGGCACTGGGTTATGATCAGACCCTAGATGCACTAAGCCCTGATTGTACTCAATGGGGAGTAGGTGCTATGGATAGGCCTCTCCCGGTGTTATTAGCCTTTAACATGTAGAAATATGATTGCTATTATGGGATAGTAATCATGATAGCCTAATTGTTTCATTTACTAATATGACTGGTATGTTTTCTGATGCTTATGTGAAATCATGCATATATATTAATTAAACTAGATTATATGATAGAATTGTCTTGGTTACTGAGATTTACATCTCACTCCGTTTCATAGGATTATACTTTTAGGTGAAGGCCCCTTGGGTAAGGATAAGGGGAAGTAAGTGGATGAAAATCCATGAGCTTTAGCTATGTGTGGAGGAAGCTACACTTAGACTAATTTGAGTAAAGTAGATGCAATTTTGTTAATCTTTTATATAGCATCATCATGTAATCATATTGCCAAATGTAGGCATTTATATTTTGATTAGTTGGAATGTATTTATTAAGGAGCTAAGTCTCAATATAGCTTGGTTTTGGATGTATGAACTTTGTTGAATTCATGATCTGATTTACCATTAGGAATGTCATTATGGGATATATGACATTGTTGATTTGAATCAGTGATGCATGAAATCTTTAAGGGAATGTATATTTGAATGATAATTGCTGGAAGCTTATGAAATTCTGCTATTTTTAACCTATGAGTTGCTAGCATATGGTAGTTGGATGAGTAAGGATTTATACTTAAGTTTTAAATTGGTAATGGTAGATTAGCTGGGTAACTAAGGTATATAAATACCATTAGAGTTGCATAAATTAAGTTAGAGTGGCCCTAGGGTGTCATTGGAGGGAAAGTGGAGAGTATGAGACAAGGTTTTATAAGTTATAGGATTTGAAGGCATTCACCACGGCCAAAATATGATTAGCCGCGACCAATAGAGGCAAAGTTGCCCAGAGGGAGGTTTAGAGAGTAATTCGCCATGGCGAAATGTGAGAGGCTAAATTGGGAGTCATCCAGAGGGAAATTCACCGCAGTAAAAGGGGGAATTAGCCGCGGTGAACTTTTGTGAAAATGTTCCAGGTATTCTAGAAAGGAATTAGCCACGACTAACAAGGGAATTGGCAGCAGCCAATAGTGAGAGGTGAGCGAGGTAGGTTTTAGGAAGTTTTCTCACCGCAGCACCATGTAGGTTAGCCACGGTGAAGGTCCAAAGCCGCGGCAAAATTAGTAATGATGTAAGGGGTGAAACCGAGAAGAATTGGCTGCGGCTAAGTGTAATTTAGCCACGGTGAACATCCTGAAACCCTTTTTTCATATGGTAATCTCAAGGGAGGACTTAGAGATATTGGTAGAAGATTCTTGTGAGTTGGGATTGATAGGTAATAGAATCAAAGGCTTATGAAGGAGTGTTTGTTTCCCTCATGTACATAAGTGCTTGTAATTATATGGTTAATGACTCTAATAACATTAAGGTTCAAATTTTCCTGTATTCTCTAAAAGTAATTAATCGTAATGACTTTTAATCTAGATTTGTGATTGTTAATCGGGTATTTAACCTTAATTACAATAATTAGAAGTTAGGGTCGTCACAAATAACATATTATAACATCCAGTTCTCTGAAAACGAGAGAAAACGTGAGAAATGTAACGTATGATTTACCCGTCAACGAACGAAATTCACCCGATACAAAAGGAAGTCCCCTAAAATGAGATAGTTAAGGTCCCAAAAAATTTGGGAAGCATTCTAGACTCCTAAAAATGAGAATCCTAGGTTCAGACGGAAAGAAAAATGGAGCTAGAATGAAGAAATAATTTCTCATGGAAAACCTATGAAATGTAATGGCATTTTCATAATTTTGAGCAAATTTTAGAATTCACATAGGAGGGCATTTTTAATGAAAGTTTTGAGTTCTCCGAGGTTCTCAGAGGCCCTAAAAACCATGGAAAGCCTCGGGATAGTTAAAACCCCTTCGATGGACATTTTCTAACGTTAGTACACCCAAACTTTAATAGATTTGTTCGGGAAGGTTTTAGTTCCGATTTAAGTGATTCCAAGCATTTTACTAAATTGGGAACTTAAATTTCATAATGGAAAAGATGATTCTCAAAAAGGAGCTAAAACGAATTAGAAACGAAAATGCTAAAAACAAAGGACAAAATGGAAATTCTTGAAAAGTCTTCCTCCTCCCACCTATATATAAGTGGCGCCTCATCTCCTCCCTCATTCAGCCCATTAGTTTTCTACCTCAATCCAGAGAAAAACCCTAAGGAGAGTGGTGCCTAAGAGGAAGAGGAAGAGGAGGAGAAACTCAAGCAAAAAGGTATGGAATTTTAGTAGTTTTTCATGCTTTCTTCCATCCAAAACCTCCTCTCCTTCATTCTCCTTTGTTTTCTTTGATTAAAATGAAGTTTTCAAATCTGTTTTAAGGGAGAAACTTAAGGAAAATTTCTGATTTAAAGAGAAAAGCTTGGAGAAAGCAAGATTCAAGTGAGAAAAAGCAAGAAAACAACGTAAATCTTGCATCCCATGGTAGCTACTCCTCCCCCCTTCTTCTCCATATTTCGCACCATGTATGTAGATGCTAGAGGGCTGAAATTTTGAGGAGAACTAAGGGTGAATTCTATGAATTTAAAGGAGGAGAGTAAGAATATGCAAAGAAATTCAAGAAAAGACTATGGATTTTCAAGGTAGCAAACCTAGGGTTTCATGGGTTCCCTAGAAAATCTGATTTGATATGATTATTCCTAGGCCTAAATGAATATTTAAATGAGTTCCTAAGATCCCTAGGAGTCTCCCCATATGCATCTTCCATGTAGAAAACAAAGCAAACTCCATGGAGGCTAAAAGGAGACACAGGCTCGGCCTAAAGGGGATGAGACACCTAAGGAGAGTTTTAAATTTTTCTAAGCCCATTCTTGAGTCATATATGATGAATGAAAATGAGGGGAGGCCTTGGAAAAAATTTAAAAAGCATAGAATGTGAGATGGTGCCTTATGTTCCATAATATGACCTAAAGAAGTAACATGTAGCTAGGCTCTTGGTTTTGATTGTGTGATGACTCCAAGAGGCTTAAAAGGAGTCAAGAATCATATTTAAAAGGAAAGAATAGAGCCTAGAATTTATTTGAGGGGTGTTACTTCATTAAGTGCAATTATGGAACCATAATGAGGTTTATAAGTCAAGGTAGTGTCTAAGCAAATTGTGTGGCCTTAGAATTAATTACATGAACCTAATTGGCTTCCATAAATTGTGTTTAGGCCAAGAGAAATCATCTCTGCACTTGTGTGTGTGTGTGGTCGAAAGAGGGAGCTTGGATTCAAGAGAAAAAGTATGTGATTGTGTGTAAGGTAGCTCTCTCCACCTTCTCTCATGCATGGATGTGTATTTAGCTTGTCTTTGAATGTGTGTATGTGTATTTTTAAGCCATGAAAAGTGTTCTAGCATGACTTTGATTCCATGGTGCCATGATGTTACAATATTTTTTCATAAGATGCTATTGATGTGTGCTTGGGTTTGCTTGAGTTTGGTGAAGCCAAGAACCCTTAGCCATGGTGAGGATGAGACAAGAACCCTTAAGATTAGTTGACACAAAGTAAAGAGTTTCCCAAAAACAAGATGAGCTCCCAAGAGTATGGTTGAGTCCAAAAATCTCTTAAAGAATGGATGAGGCAAGTCCAACATCCACAAGAAATTGAGTGAGGCCAATCCACTTCCTTGGCAAGCCTTTGTATGCTATGTATGACTTTCTTAAATGATGAAAATGCCTCTTGAATGTTTGCACATGTCAACATGACCATACATGTATTTATGAGACTTATTTGCATCCATTATGTATGATTGAATAGGAGATGAGCTATTAGGATTCTTTGAATCTCATCCCTTCCTCTCCAATGTTCTAACATGTTAGGTGGACTAAGAGAGCAAGGTAATGGAGGTCAACTACCTTGAAAATGAGAATATGACATCCAAGAACATGAATTTTGCTACTTTGAGGCCATACAATTGGCATATGATGAAATCAATAGATGTGTATGTAATATGATGTCATGAACATATGTAATTATGATAATATATCATATATGAATGAGAGAATATGTTATGTGACCATTAGAATGTGATTTGAACATGTTTTGGCCAATGAGCATCTTGGATGACATTATGGAAATGTGTCTAAGTGTGGATGAGATGGCCAAAATGAGATGCATGAGGGTTGGGACCATTTGGGCAGCTCACACAAATCCCAAATTTGCTTTTAGACTTTCCCAAAAGGTGCCAAACCCAAAGGAAAACCATTTGAACATTTTGGTATCTTATATGGAGCTAAAATTAACCATAATGGAACCTTATGTCACTTTTTGCCCAAATGAGCTCTTTTTTTTCCCTCTAGATAACATTCACATATTTCTGTATTGGTATCATTTGCGTGGATTAAATTTTTGTGAAATTAATTGAATATTTTTAAAGTTTGCTACAGAATTCTGTGACAGCACTAGTGGACAGTCTGACCTCTGGACCATTTCGCATGTCAAAAGTCCTTTGTGTTCGATGTTATGGTCTATAAATATTTTTAGCCTAAATTAGACATGTGCATCTTTCCAGAATGACCAAGAATACATAATTTCAATATTTCTAGAATTAGTTTTGATTTTCTAAAATTTGGACAGAAAAGAGGCAAAATCTGGCCGAGAATATATGCGTATATTTCATGCTTCCCTTCAAGTTTCTTGAGAGGTAGGCCACTTTTGATGATTCAAATGAGTTTTATTCATATAATTAAATATAGTAATATATTGTATAAGTTCATATGGTCCACATGACATCAAACAGAATTTTTATACACAACGCAACGTAAAGAAATGTATTATTTTAATGGATTTTTCTTACTTCCTTCATGGAATATAACATATGAGCATGTAAATGTGGATGAAATGAGTTAAAAATATAAGGTATTACACATATTATTATTCTTCAACCTTCAAAACCCTTAGTTTCACCATAAATTCATCAAGCCTAAGTCCCCTCCTCTTCTCCCCACTCTTGGCTAAGCCTAAGGTGGCTAGGTTCCTAAATTACAATAATTTTTCTAACCTAAATCATACATCATTTGAAAGTTCTTTTGATGGAGAATACTTTGGTGTAATTGGTTTCCTTAAAAGAGCTTCTTCATCCAAGAGTTCAGCCACAAAATTCACTCTTTTGGAAAACCAAAACCATAAAAAAGAAAGAGGAGAAAAAGTAAGAAAATGTTCATAAGAACATTGTAGGTAAATTTGGCATGTTTACTTACCTTCAGGTGGCTTTCTTTCCCTTCCTTTCTTTCTTGCTTGTCACGCCTCCAAGAGAGCTCAAATGGCTAGCCAAAGTTGATTATGGAGTGAAGAAGATGAGTAGCGCTGCCTATTTATATAGAAAAGCTAGAGTTTATAATTTTTCAAAATTTTTAATTTGCCCTTACACTTTAATTTCACTATCAAAACTCATTTCTTTGTATTTTTAGAAATTGATAGCTCCACAAGAAAATTTGGACTCTTCTTTTCGTTAAAAATATCTATTTTAAGGTTTTAAAGATTGACGGGTCGTGTTGCGCAACCCTTAAAATAAACTAGGTTGGATATTATATGTAATATAGGGAACAACCTAGGTCATCTCCCATGAAAATGGAATTCAATGTTCAATTAGATTTTCCTAAGTGTGTAAAGATCCTAGAATTACCTAATTAAGGAGGGTTTTGGTATAATTAAACTATCTAAAATGAAATTGAAATAAAGTTCCTAAACTCTACCTAATTGAATGAATTATGAATGAACGATGGACTTGTGACTAGCTTTAGATTCGTCCCTTGGTATCCACTATCCTTATCCTAATTCAATTGTGATTATTTTAGTCTAAGAATCCCTAATTATGTTTATAACAATGTATCTTGAGTTACCACGTAAGAATCAAGGGATTAACAATTTAATGTTGAATTGAAACCTCAATCCCGCATTAAATCGCTAACTCTTATCATTAGGATTAACGAACACTTGAATTGAATGATAAATTGATTAATTAGCCTCTGAATTAACACCCTAGGAGATTCAATTAACCAAACTCTAATGGATCCTCAAATTTGACAATTAAACATTCAATCTTTCACATGCATTTCATCAAACACCTTGACTGCATACATGGATAATTGTAGGAAATTGAAAAAATCTAGCACTAAATCAATCAAACAATATCCTAATTAGTGTCTAACCAGCCACTAATTATAATTACACAAATTCCCAATCAAATACAACTTAACTAAGCTTGTACAAGAAAAAGAAAAAGTGTAGGAAAGTAAGAAATTCTTAGCCAAAATTCTGAGTTCTTCTCCATGGATTCAAGCTTCATCCAAGGGCTTCTTCCTTTTAGCTAGCCACAAATGGAATTAGAGCTTCATTGGGTGAAAGAATGGAGGAAATGGGATGAGGAATGGCATGGTGTGGCTGCTGGACGTGGAATGGATGAAGGATGGAGTGAATGTAAATAATAGAGTGTGTCTAGATGATGGCATTGAATTCCCCCTGCCTGAGTGTGTTCCTTTTTAATTCCCTTATAAGAAGCATGTGCACCTTATTCCATTATTAATCATGTGCTACTTCTTTTGCATTTTCCATGTCAGCTCCACGTATTCCTTCATGAGTGTATAAGTGTGGGTCTACATGCTCCATTCATGTGTTTCATGAATACAAATCAACCCATAGCTCTATCTCTCATCCAGCCTTCTCTCCTCAGACCCAAGTTTCTCACATGATTCAGCTCATTCCATTCCTCTCTACACGTTCTGTTCGTGTGTATTTTCCAACTCTTTTTCCCGTCGTGCTCTTTGTTTCTCAACTCATTCTGCTCCTTGCTCAAGTGCTCATTCTTCTTGAATCCTTCCCACGTGAAACTCGAGACTATAGCTTCTGTTCACTCATTCTACTTTGCTTCTCTTCGTTCTCAGCTCCCATTCCACGTAAATCTCGAGCTGCATGTTTCTTAAATCACATGAGAGTCTTCCTTTATTGCTTCCAGTCGCGTTGCTTCTTGCTTTCTTCGAATCCAAAACATGGCTTCTTCTCTTGTAGCTTCTCCTTCGTGCAGCTTCCTCTCATTTGTTTTGCTCACATGCAAGTAGAACTCAAGCTCAAGTTTGTTTCTTGCTTTGCCTTCTCATCAAAAGAAACCCGTAGCTTCAGCATCTTCCACATTCTATCCAGCCTTCCATTCCACGTGTTTCTTCCATTAAACTCAAGCCTCCTGGTAGCCTCCTTCAAAACTCGTGCTTTTCTTCTACAACTACCATGTAAAAACATGTTAATGTGGTTACCTACTGGACCTTCTAAAACCCATGGCCTCTCACGTAACTTTTGCCTGTGGCTTGCATGCATATGTGTGATTTAGTGGTTGTCCATGTGTGAGTGTGTGGGAGCTTCCCTTGTATGTGAATGAGTATGAGTATTGAAGAATGGGCTTCAAGTAAGTGTGCTGCTTTCCTACCCCATTTTTCTTCTTTTTTTTTTTATTTTTTCATTTTCCAAAAATCCATTAAAGATATGAACCATTTATTCTTTCCCTCAAATTGTACACATGAAGCCTTCATCTCTTCTTCTTCTCTTCTTTAAATCAAATTCTCATTCAAACATCATTTGCCCATTAAAATCTGCATAAAAGAATGAATTATTTAAGATAAAATTATACATTAAAATTCATTAATTTTGCAATTAAATTCCTAGAGTGCAAAAATGGCTATTAAAATAAAATCTCATCTAATTAAAATCTAAAAGCCATATTTAATTATTAAAAACCCAAAATTAGGAGGATTCATATATATAAAACTAGCATTCATTAAGGACTTACAACAATCAAGAGAAGTCTGGTCAAAGTTATAATCAACTAAAGCCCTAAACTGTACATTGTTAGAAATTTAATCAAACCAACCTCATGTGGTTATTCTACTAACCTTATTTTATCATATTATGATGAGGAATACTCATTTCTCAAGTTAATTCCTATGTTTCCTAAATCCCTAAATTTTCCATTGATTAGGCCTGTATTGATTCCTTTTATTTTTGACAGGCCTTTTTTGGTCCTATGACCTCTTTTTAACTAGTCCATTTCATTTTTGTAGGGACTATATTAGTTCACAAAATATATAATATTACAATATACAATAAAGCTAATATATACATCAAAAGTATCATACTACACATCCTAAGCTCTAACTCTTCTTTGGTTCCTTTTCTTTACTAATCATACTTATCATGGTTAGTGGAAGATAAAGAGAGTGTGATTCTTAGGAGAATCTCATTAGCCACACTCATTCCAAATCAATGTGTACAATGGATGACTAAGAGGAAAAGCAAGCATGCATGGAAAATGCACAAAAGCAACTCAAACATAAAATCAACATGAAACTCTTGTACTCATATAGTCATGGTATACTAGCTAGGCTCATCCCAGGGCTAGAAAAGAACAACTATGCTTAATTCCTTGCCACCTTATACTAAGAACTAAAGCTTGACTCATATATGCATAAAAATCTCATTTTAAAATGCCAATTCAAAACACACTCATGTAGTTATAAAACAATCAATACATATAAGCATTTCAACTTAAAAACATCCAAATGCATACAAGAAAGGGAAAAGTGATGCACCACTAACCCACTTGTTTCTTTCCTTTTCTTTGTTCTTTCTCGGGGTGGCACATACACACAAAAAGATGAACTTGCACTAGCTTGGTCCACATACATCAATTAAAATATAAAGTAACTCATTAAAATGTATTCTAACTCATCTTATTACTATGTAGGCCCATTAGAACTTAAAATTTGAACTTAAATGGCAACTCTTAAAATTCAAGTTCTAGGTTTCAAGATCTAACTTTACCTGAGCCATATGACTCTAATGAAACTCATTAGGGTTATCATATACATGCTCAAACATGTCTAACACTTAATTGCTACATTAGTCCCTTTTTTAACCTTAAATTTTTACTTCTTAAAATAAGGCTTCTAAATTTATTCCAATAGTTTCATTAGTGTCCATAGCTCATACCTAGACCATTCATAACCTTAGAATCTATGAAACCACTTCCTAGGTGTTATTTCTCCTTCATGACCGAGATAGATATTCACACATCACACATTAAGTTTTTTTCCATTTTTCATGGAAAACTTGGAGGATATGGAATATCTAAGACTCATTTTTTAGTTCAAGTATGACATTAGAGAATTCAAAACATCTTCCTAGGTTTTACATCTTCCATAACTTATTTGGAACCCTAGGTGTCCTAACTTGCTCTCTTTAGCTTTTTATGTTGTTTTCTTTGTATAATCTAACTCTCCTCCCTTCTAAACCCTTGTTTCTATTGAGTTTTTGCCAAACACAAGCCTGTTCCTTTCCTTCTCTTTCTCTAAGCCAAAATATAGGAGAAAAAGAATTTCAAGAAAATAGCAAGTTTCTAACTTGTTGCATACCTTTATGAAAAGCTCTTTGGATGGTGATTCTTGTGCTATATTAGGTTGCTTCAAATCTCTTCTTTCCTCAAGAGGTCAGCCACAAAGATCTTCCTTTCAAGAAAATGAAACCACCATTAGAAAGGGCTTAAAAAGGCACTACAAGAAAACATGCAATTTCTCATGGAATTTTTTTGCAAGAAAAAGCAAGAATTCCCGTGAGAAAGGGCATTCTCATGGAAATTCTCACACAATAAGTGGCGTGAAAAAATCAGTTGTAGGAAACTTAAGTTCTCATGGAAAATTTCCATGAGAAACATTTCTCGCAACATATTTCTGTGAGAAAAATCAAAGGAAAAAATGGTGTGAAAGTCATAGTTTGGCTTGGTTTTATGTCGAACTTTCTTATAAAGAAATTCGAGAGAAAAAAATCTGTGAGAAATTCTCACGAAATTTCTCACAGAAAAAATCTGTGAGAAATATTTCTCACAAAAATATTCCATGAAAGTAGTAGCCACATGGTCTTTCTCATGGTATTTTTCCGTGAGAAGCATGGAGAAAATTTGTATATCTAGGTTTCTCACGGAAAAATTCCACAAGAAAATTGGAAATTTTTGCCATAAGCTTTGCTTTTATACATTCACCCATATTTGAAAAAGTATAAGTTATTCAAACTGTCAGAAATCATAATATCTAAGTTCAGCCAACCAATAATAAGACCATAACAATAATAAGGCCACAAATTTATAATTTTGTATTAAAAATATCTGAAAGTACATTAAAATTAAGAGAAATATGCATTCAACATTACAAAGTTCCAAATCATAATTCCATACCGTCACATAAATAAGAATACTAGAATCATTGTTCATCATCCTCATCCTTATCCTCATCCCCATCATCATCATCATCATCATTATCATCCTCATCATTACCACTACTATGACAACCCTAACTTCTAATCATTATAATTAAGGTCAAATACGTGATTAATAACCATAAATCAGGGTTACAAGACAATACAACTAATTACATTCGAAAAATGGAAGGAAATTTGAACCTTAATGTTGTTAGAGTCATCAATCAAATAATTACAAGCATTCATGTACACAAGGGAGACAAACACTCATTTATAAGCCTTTGATTCTATTACCCATTAATTCCAACTTACAAGAATCTTTTACCAATGTTTCTAAGTCATCCCTTGAGATTACCATAGGAAAAACTAAGATTTCTAAGTTAGAATGAGAGTTTGGGACCATTAGCCATGACTAAATGTCTTTCCGCCACAGCCAATTGCATTGCTAGCCTACATGGTGCAGCAGCGAGGAAACCTCCTGGAGCCTACCTCACTCGCCTCTCGTTATTGGCCGTGGCCAATTCCCCCTTTCGCTTCTGCTAATTCCTCTCTAGAATGCCTAACACATTTTCACAAAAGTTCACTGTGGCCAATTCCCATTTAACTGTGGCTAATTACCCTTTGGATGACTTCCAGTTTGGCCTCTCACATTTCGCCGCGGCTAATTCCACTTCTTGTTGTGGCAAATTGCCCTCTAGTACTCTTCCTGGGCAACTCCACCTATATTGCCCGCGGCTAAGACTATTTTGGTCACGGCCGACGCCTTCTGACCTAACAACTTCTAAAATCTTGTCTCTTATACCCCAATTCTCCCCCTAGTGACACTCTAGGACCAATCTACCTTAATTTATGAGGCTTCAATAGCTTTTATTAGCCTAATTTACCTAGCTTATCTATCATTATTAGTTCAAGACTTAAGTGTTAATTTTCATTCCCCCAACTATCCTATATCAGCAAGTTCATAGAGTAATAATAGCAAGACTCATGAACTATCAACAATTATCATTCGATACACATTTCGTTAGAAATTCCATACATCATTGGTTCATATCAACATCTAATGTATCACAAGATTACATTTTCAATAGTAGACCATATCATGAATTCAACAAGATTCATACATCAGATGTTATAAGTTTATACATCTAATACCAAGCTAAGATGAGGCCTAACTCCTCAATAAATACATCCTAAGTAATTAAAATATAAACGCCTACACTTGGCAACATGATTACATAATAATACTATATAAAAGGGTAAAAAAATTGCATCTATTCTACTCAGATCAACCCAAGTGTAGCCTCCTTCATATATGGTTGGAGTTCATGGATTTTCATCAACTTACTTTCCCTTATCCTTACCCGAAAGGCTTTCACCTAAAAGTATGATTCCATAAAATGGGGTGAGATGCAAATCTCAGTAACCAAGACAAATTCTATTCATATATTCCAATTTAATTAATATATATGCATGATTTCATATAAACATCAGAAAATATACTTGTAACATCCGGTCCCTCCATAAACGTGAGAAATGCAATGTTCAGTTTCTCCATAAACATAAGAAATGGGCCAAATATAAAAGAAAGTCTTTGAAATAGAAGGAATTGGGGCCAACTAAAATTATGATAAAATTTTAAATATTAGAAAATGAGGATTTGAGATTTGAGATGCCCAGAAACCAGAGCCAGAAGAGCTCAGAAAATTTGCCGAAGAAAGTAGGGGCATTTTTGTAATTTTTGGAAAATTTTGAAATCTCATAGGAGGGCTTTTTAAATGGAAAATTTAGAACTTAAAGAAAGTGATTTGGTGTCTTAGGTTCCATATTATGACCTAAAGAAGCAACATGGTGCTAGGCCTTTTGTTTTAATGATGTGATGACTCCAAGAGGTTTAAAAGGAGTCAAGAATCATATTTGAAAGGAAATAATGAGGCTTAGAAGTCCCTTGAGGGGTGTTGCTTCATTAGGTGCCTTTATAGACCGTAATGGAGCCTATAGAGAAATCTAGTATTTTATCAAGTGATGTAGTCTTAGAATGTGTTTCATGAACCTAATTGGTTCCCATAATTTGTATATAGGCCAAGAGAAACCATCTCCACCAATTTGTGGGTGTGTGGCCGAAAGAGGAGGCTTGAAAGTTAAAGAAAAAGTGTGTGAAATTGTGCAAGGTAGCTCTCCACCTCATTCTCTTTGCATTCTTGTGTGCATATGTATGTCTTAGTGTGCTTGCATGCATTCTTGATGCTTGATAATATGCCACTTGATCCTTGTTGTGCATTGGTACCAATGTGTTGTCTTGAATGACTATGGTTGTGGAAAGAGCCCATAAGGGTGAGGTGATGCCAAAAGTCCCTTGATGAAGGTGAGGAGATGCCAAAAGTCTCATGGCATGGGTGAGACAAGGCCAAAAGTCCCTTGAATAAGTGAGGCAAAGTCAAAAGTCCCTAGACCAAGAGTGAGGCAAATCCAAAAGTCCTAGAAATGGGGTGAGGCTAAACCAAAAGTCCCTAGAGCATGAAAGTAATCTTGACATGTGAATGTGGCATGGAATGGAATTTATTGCACACTTTATGCTTGTATAGTTATGCATTTGGTATATGTATGCCTTGAATGTGATGTAAATGGGTGTGTGAGCTATTGAGATTCTTTGAATCTCATCCCCTCCTCTCCAATGATCTAACATGCTAGGTGGACCAAGCACTTATGGTGAAGGGAGCCAACAACCATAAAGAGCAAGGAGTGACAAGTTTATGTAGTATTTTGCCTATTTTGGAACCATAATGATGGTTCATAGTGTATATGAGGTTGTATATGTACCATGAACCTTGAGACATGTGTGATTATACTATTATGTGTTGGTTAGACGTATGAAAATGATATATGCCCTATAGCACATATTTTGAGTATGTATGGCCAAAGTGTGCAATATGGGATTTTGATGAATGTATGCATAAGTGTGGGTTGAATGGCCAAAATGAGATGTATGAGGTTTGGGACCATTTGGGCAGCTTACCCAAGTCTCAAATGTACCTTTAGACCTGCCCAAAAGGTGCCACAACCAAGGGAAGGCCATTTGGTAAATTTGGTACCTCATATGGAGCCAAATTTGACCATAATGGAACCTTATGTCACTTTTTGGCCAGATGAGTTAGTTTTGCCCTGAAACTTGGCATGGAATGAGGTCTCATTAAGAGATTTTTGGGAAGCTAAGGATCATAATTTTCGGAGACCTAGAGAATATTTGAGGAATTTTCAAAGTTGAGATTTTTCATGGATTCTGGTATGGGTACTGTTCATACTGGCAGTTTTGAATTCTGTGTCACCCAATGGCCAAATGGTATCCAATGCTTATGAAATTTTATATGCATAAACTAGAGGTCATCAGCTTTCTGTGGCCACCAAGATCACCTCATTTGGAGGTCTAGAGAGGAAGATATGCATTTTCGAAGGTTCTGCCCAGTATCAGACATCTTGCCAGACCCGAGGTACTGTTCCATCGATTTCCGGGCGTTTGGCTTGATGTACTACTCTGGTGATATTTTTTCTCTCTAGTTAACATCCACATATTTCCATAGGGATATCATTTACAAGCATTGGATTTTTTTGGAATTAGTTAGACATTTTTGAAGTCCATATCAGTAAACTATGACAGTATCAGGAACCCTCCGACCAGTAGATGATTTTGCGTGTCAAACGCATTATATATGAGATTTTAAGACTTCTACATATTTTTAGCATAAAGTAGACGTCTTAAGCTTTCCAGAATGACTGAGATTACATGTTTTAAATTTTTATATATTTAGCTATGAATTTCCAAAGTTTGTGACAGAAAAGAGGAAATTCTGGCCGAAAATACAAACATGGATTTCATATGCTCCTTTGCTTTCTACGAGTTGTAGGCCAAATTTGATGATGGAAATGAGTTATATTCATGTGTTTAAGTATGATAAAGTGATAGATGCTTTCATATGGCCTACGAGATTCCGAAAGAAAAATTTTACTGGTAGAGAAATGTACTTTTATTCATAACTTCCTATGCCACTATATTGTTTCCATAGAATAAACATAAGATGAGGTATGGGAATTGTATGAATTGAGTCCTAAAAGTATGGTGTTACAATACTAACCATATCAGTAAATGAAATAATTAGGCTATCTATGATTACTATCCCATACTAGCAATCACAATTCTACATGTTAAAGGCCAATAACACCAGGAAAGGCCCATCCACGGAACCTACTTCCCAATGAGCACACTAGGGTCAGTGCATCTAGGATCTGATCACAACCCGGTGCTCAATCGAAGCACATGCACAGGTAGCAGCCACACCACAGCTCCACCATGGACTCACAAGGTCCAATCACATATAACAAATAGCTAACCAATTCATTTAGTATCAAAATCATAATCATGCAGCAAATACATAATTAAAATAGACATATACATGGAATTAGTATGAACCTCGGTTACCTCACTCTGTAGACAATTGAAAAGCCACCAGTAATGCCAAAATCTCCCTATAACTATAACATCAAAAGATTACTACTTTAAATCATCATATACAGCAGCAACAAGTACCCAAAGAATTAAAGTACTAATGGGTACCCAGAGAACACTTACCCACTACAATTCCCCAAATTCGGATTGAGTATGTCCTCTACCAGAAATTTCAATATATCACCCTAATTCCTAAGTAAATTCGTACAGAATTAATACCCATACTACAAATTAACCATGGGGGTCTTAAACCAGCAGAAAATACATTAGAATGGAGAGTTTATACTTACCCAATATCCTTCCAAGCCTCTACCTCCAAAAATCCTCTAAGAAAATACCAAACAACCACATTTCAGATTCTGGGTATAGTGAAAATGCTCCAAATGAGAAGCCAATCGGGTCAAATTGAAGATGAAGAAAAAGATTAAGTTATATAACTATTACCTTAGTTGAATCTTACTCTAAAAGTGGAAAATAGTGAAAATGTGTCAAGAACCCTAGCCTCCC
This sequence comes from Erythrophleum ivorense, assembly GCA_026724425.1. Classification (NCBI taxonomy): domain Eukaryota; kingdom Viridiplantae; phylum Streptophyta; class Magnoliopsida; order Fabales; family Fabaceae; genus Erythrophleum; species Erythrophleum ivorense. Next base: position 81,094 of record JAIUCV010000905.1, on the reverse strand, counting down.
CTTTAGACCTCCGAATTTCCTTTTTGTTTCTTGTGTTTCTGCAGAATGGGGGTGGCTAAATTGGTTTTTAGGGTTTTAAGTTGGGGTCTAAATGGGTTATGGGTTAACCCATCAGCCCAAGGACCTATTAGGCTCTTACTAATTGTTGGGCTGAAGTTGTAATTTGTTGGACCAACTTCAACAATTCAAACTTTTAGTGGGGTTGGGTCAAGTTTTCAAGAGTTCAATTGATTTGGGTCTGCACAATGATTGTTGAGCCAATTATAAGAGCTTATATAAGTTAGGTTTTAGGCCTCTATCTCATTAAATCAGATTGGGCCCTTGCTAGGTGGTCTCTCTTGGGCCAAGATTCATAATATGAAATTGGGTTTACACCTAAATTCATTGGTCCTCCATTAATCCCTATCCTTGGCCTACTTAATTTAATTTAGGCCTAGATAGGGTTTCTAACTCAATTAAATTTTAAACTCATATTAATGATTTATCTCTCTAAAGTTTCCATTCACTTGACTTATCCAATTATTTCATATTAATTATTTTTAATTAACCCAAATCCATGATTAACACCTTAATTAATTTTGGGGTGTTACAACTACTGTCACAATCATCATCATCACCATCGACAGGGGTGGGTTCATCATGGGAAGTGTCACCTCTTTCAATTCCTATACTCATATGGGCCATAATTTATTTCATGAAAGCTTCTATATGGATGATTTGAGACAATATGGATGATCTGAGATAATATGGTGACTGGTGGAATATGTGGCTAAAACTTGCAAAATATAGAAAGTGATGCAGTAAAAGTAAAAATAATGGAACAACTAAAAGAAAGTTATATTTAAAGAATTCTTACTCATCAACCCTATGAGGACTAATAACTAGATGTCCATCACTCAGCCATGTCTCTGGCTCATATCTAATAGGATGAGAAGATGAGCAAGTTGCACTGTACTCAGAATATGTGTGGAAGGCATCTTTGAACCAATGAAAGTTGATGAGTCAGGTGGGGTTTGAATGTGAGGAGACGAAAAAGAAGATGATACAGATGTTGATCCAGAAGGGGTCCCAACATGTGGAGATAAGTGCGAAGGTGATGACTGTGTAGCAGCTAATGGTAGACTATTGAACAAACTTCCTATTTCATTTTTTAGGTGCAGCAGATTCTTCACCTCTGTTACGTCCTCTATCTGACATCTAGAAGCAAAAATGAAAAAACATTATCATCATCAGTATTAGAAAATAAGTTATCTAAGTTAAATAAATGGTAAGTAATAACAACAAGTTAGTACCGAACATTATCAATCACTTGTTAAATAATAATTAGTAAGAGGATCTTCTCGAGTATCAGATGAGTCAGTATCTAATAATTCCTCCTCTAAGACTTCATCGCTTTCTTCTTCAATTTCACCAGCTTCCTTAATAAAAGAGCCAACATCTACACCATCCACTTCTTCGCTCTGACCCATGTTATCTTTTAGCTCTTGCTCATTAGTGTCAACATCAACTAACTGAGGTGAACTATTGCTCTCATCCTGAAATGGTGCATCTACATTATCATCACCAGGGGCTTCAATCTTATTCCTTGCTTTTGTTCTAATCACAACAAGCCAACCATTTTTGTTGGATATCAATTTTGTATATGGTGTAAAGTATACTTGATTAGCTTGTTGGGCAAGGATAAAAGGGTCATTACCCTTGTGTAATCCTTTGACAATTACCCTCTGTTCTGTTATACATCCAACGCTGATGTTCAAGAAGATCCATTAAACTTAATCCCTTAAAAACTTTTAACAAATGCCTTAATTAAATGTTTCCCAAGTTGTTTTTCTTCTCATAAGGCACCCCTTAACCTCTAGCTTTACCAATAGAAAAAAATATAAAATAAAATAACAAATAACTAGAAATTAGAATAAAGTACATACATTATCATTATTTAATTTATTTTTTTAAGTAATTAGAAACACAATCTAGCCATGAGTCTGCTAATAAGACTTAATGTTGTATTAAGCATAATCAAATTATTGACGTTTAAAAAATATTTACAATTAAATTATTATTATTATTATTCTTATCATTATCATCTTGTGTAGAAGTATAGTAAAGTGATGAAATAAATTTTCAATAACTTAATTAGTTAACTCTTGTGTCAAAATTTCTTTTCTACGAATACACATAAAGTAAATCTTGATATGCACAATGTTTTCTACTAATAAAAAAAATCAAAGTTTTCATATTTGAATAAAACATTTTTTTCTTTACAATTCTAAAAAAATCCAACCATTATATATACACCTATATATATATATATGTATAGGTGTAATATAAGTTGAAATTTCAAAGTGATTTTGTTGTTTATTGTAAATAGATAGTTGAGTGGTATTAGTTTGAAGATAGAGATAATGGAGACACAAAAAGAAGACTCACATGTGGTGTGTGTTTATATTGAAAGTATGCTTATACTTATATCATATTTGAATAACTCATGCATAAATTTAGATAATTTAAATATTATTTTTTGTTCATTGTAATTGATTATTTATTTTTATTTAAAAGGAAAAATATAAAATGAAAAACATTTTAACTCCTATAAAATAAAGTTCTCTAATAAAAATTAAGAAGCATTCTTTATCTTATTTTTTCAAATTAAAAAGTTAATTAAAGCTTAAATCATCTAACTTTATATCATCAAAAAAAATTGCACTTGTATATTTTTTCTTATTCCTACCTTATTTTTTAAAATAAAAATAAAACTAAAAAATTAATTAAAGTTTAAATCATCTAACTTTATATCACCCAAAAGAAAACTAAAATTATATACATATGTTTATTCTAACTTTTTTTTTTAAAATAAAAAATAAAAATGAAAAATTAATTAAAATTTAAATCATCTAACATTATATTTTCAGAAAAAAAAATTGCATGCATATGTTTCCATCCCCACCCCTATCCAGTATATTTTCATCCTCACCATTCTCAATCATCACCTCAAACATACATATAAATGGCTATTTTCTTTAGATTTAACAAAAATAAAAAGCAAACAAAATAAGAAAGCATCGATATGCACCTTCGTTTAGCCTTCAGGTGTGGGAGATGGACTTCAACCTTCCTCCAACATTTTCATGCACGGTCGAAGCCCAGATCCATGGAAAACTCAAGCTGTAGCGTTGCTTTGCCTTCTCCTATGCTGCTTCGCATCATTTTGCAGAATGAAGGGGGAGGCTTCGCGTTGTTCTACAGAATGAAGGAAAGAAGGGGATATAAATGTCTTTTCTCGTGGTAATTTCTCATGAAAATTACTATGAGAAATAAGTGGCAGTCCAGCTGGCATGTCATGGCTTCTCACGAAATGTCTCATAGAAAATTTCTGTGTGAATTTCTCACGGATTTTTTCTGTGAGAAAATGGTGTTTTATTCACGAACTTCTTCCGTGAGAACTTCTTTTATGGGAAAAATATAGATTTATATGTTTCTATCTTATTTTCTCATAGAAAATTACAGTGAAAAAATCTTTTCATGAGAAAATATTCCTGCGTTTACGTGCCATTATTCTCATGATATTTCTCTCATTATTCTCGTGCTTTTTTCTAGCAGAATTGTTTCTGCAAGAAAATTCTGTGAAAAATCACCTTTCGTGAATATTCTAGTGAGTATTTTCATGAGAAATTCTCATGGATTATTTTCTACAAGAAGTTTTCGTGATAAATCCTTCATTGTCTTGTAGTGAGGAGAAGAGACATTTTAGCTAGCATAACATGGAATTGTGCACGTATCTTTACCTCTTTGGCTCCTTCTCCTTTCTTTCTCCTCCACTTTCTCATGCCATTAGAGGCCTAAATTAGAGCTGAATATGTTGGTTCCAAGATGATGAAGTAGCTAGTGTGGCTTAATTAAGGAGAAAGGAAGATATTTTAAAATAATTTTAAAAATTTCATTTACGTCCCTTTATTTAGGCCTTTTGTTTGAGCTCATTTTTAATCTTTTTTTAAAACCATCTTTTCCATACTAAATTTTAGGCTCTCTATTTTATTAAAAATATTTGCTTTGGAATTTCTAAAATTTAAAATAGTTTGGAAATATCTAGTAAAAAGTATTACTATAAGGAAGTCTAATTTATACATCGTCAAGGATTTAATTGTTTTGACCTCATCTAGTTAATCTATTAATCTCATTTTATCATATTATAATAAGTAATATGAGTATCTCATGTTAAATCTCATAATATTTAAATCCTTGATTTTTCTTGCTTTTCAGTTAGAATGGCCCTTTTTTCTTTTATTTTATGTCTTTTGCTCTTTTAGCCTTTTCTTTCATTTTCTCTAAGCCTCTATTCCCTCATTATCATGTTAATTAACTTCTCTTTTAATGTCTAGACATTTAGAAAATATTGGATATGACAATTATATATGAATCATCTCAAGTGAGTGAAGTAGGATATGACATGGAATGGGATGGATGGTAGTGTCAAGTGATGGCTCTTGAATGTCTTAAGGATGTCACTAGGTTTCTAAGCAATAAATACTGACTTGATCTAATTCTCTCATGATCACCTTATTTAGTGCATTAATTCTAACCTAAGAAAAGAAAAACCCAAGAGTTAATTGACTCTAGCCTAATGATGGAGTTAATTGATTCTAATGGCCTAGCTAATTTGGTCACCAAATATCAAAATAGTGGAGGTAGAATTTAACCTAACCTAAGAAAAGAAAAACCCAAGAGTGAAGACCGAAATAAACAAGAGCTAGAATCAAACCAGATTATCCTAGTTTATTAATGTTTTTAACTCCTTATTGTTGTTGACTATGTCTAGTTCGTGGCTAATAGTGTTAATGCTCTTCTCAAACTCATCAATTGATCTAAGAACTAGTTTAGACAAGTACACTTCTCACAAACTTGCATTGCCTTCACTACCTTGTAATGAATATAAAATTAACGATAGGACTACTATAGGTTAGCTTCTCTCAATACATCTCCCTAACAACCTATACCACAAATAACTTCAATTAGGTATAATGTTCTATGTACACTAAATTTCTTCATTAGATTAGCCTATTTCTAAAGTATCTCCTCCAGCCTTCCTATGTTATATTTATTGGTTAGCCTATCTTCAAAACATCTCTATAAGCAAACCTTTGGGCCTTTTCATCAAACACTTAACATTTTAATTAATGGTAGCTAAGATTTATATGTGACTAACAATTTCACCTAACTTATTTTGTTTAAATGAATTATCAACCTAATTAATCGCACTTAGTTAATTCATTTCATCCCAATAATCATCTTATTACACAATTAAGAGGCATAGGGATCAACAACATAAAAAATTACTAATTAAAATGCAATTAAAGCTCAACACAACCATTAGCAACTCTAAACACTCATCAAGAACAATGAATCTTCATAAAAAAATTAATAAAAAATGATTTGTAAACTAAGATAGATTTGAAATTAGGAGAAAAAGTTTATAAAATATGAATAGGAAAAGAACATTTGAAGAAAAAAGAAAATATAGTATGAGATCCATGACAAATATGAATTACAATCCAAAAGAGATCCATACTAACCTTAGAGAACAAGAAAAATCTCCAAAATTCCAAGAAAAACATATTCTTCTCTTCAAATCCTAGCACTTTCCTCTCTCTAGAAAAACTCTAAAACTCTGAGAAATGCTAAAATACTCTTTGAAATGATGCTTTGGGAACTATTTATAAAAAAAATCTCAAATCTATAGCTTGTCGGCCCATCGTGATGAGTAGATGGCATGTCTAAGAAGTTTGTTTGCTCATTTCAACCAACAATGTACTCATCGCAACAAACATTGAAAGTGAATTAGAGAAGTTTTTGCTTGTCGCAATAAGCATGAAGCCTCATTGCAACCTAACACAATAATGTCCATATTTTCCAATTTTTGTAATTTCGATGCAAAACCAAAGGATTTTCAAGTAAAAACCTAATTGTACAAAATATTACAATTTAGTCCTAAAACTTGGAGAAAAAGTAATATTAAGCTCTAATTACATCCAATCACCAAGAAAAGAAAAATTAAGTAAATTTAGATGTAATTAAGCATAAAAACAATGAAAAACTATGATAAGTCCTATGAAAAATGCCTTGAAAATGTATGAAAGTAGGACTTATCATTGTTTATATTAAAGTTGCTTAATGGCATCCACTTACTAAATTAGTGTAACTCCTTCTCATTCTCCTATTTTCAACTCCTCGTTCACCCAATTGTCTTGCCCCAACTGCTTTGGCTTGCCATTCTCTTTGAGGTAAGCAATTTATTTTGGAAGCAAGCTTGGATTCAAATGGATATGAAATATAGTCACTTAGGATTCTTTTTGTGCCATGTCTTTAAGTACTATAAATGTATAATGTATATCTAAGGGATGTATCTCGTATGTTAGTCCTGTTATAAGATTTCTAGTGTAAGAGCTTCCAAAGGTTATACTTGAGCAGTCTTGGTAAAGTACTTAGTATGAAAGTGTAAGAGAAGCGAAAAATTCTATGTTGTTTATTCCATCATGTGCAAGTGGAAGATGTTGAAATATATAAGACGCTCATGATGAGATGACACATAACCCAATAATCTAAATTCAGATTAATTAATTGTTAATTATTAATTAATTATTTTTTAAATTGATTTTATTTGAATTTGAAAATGGGGAGTTATTAAAAGAGAAACTGATCACAAAAAAAATGATTCATGATCATTTTTCAAAAGTACTCTCCTTTCCTTCAACACTCCTTGCAAGAATTTTCTTTACATAGAACAAAAATAAAGAGAAAAAGAGTCTCTCTTTGAAATTGTTGTAGGACTATAATTCCTCCCAAACTATGATGTATTCATTATGGAAAAGTGGCTAGAGTTCATCTTATAATTTCAACCTAAATTGCATGGGATGAAAGATTAGAGAAGATCATTCTACTGCAAGTAAATAGCTAAATTTCCCTTCAGTTTTTGTGTCTTTCAATTTGAGGTTTATGGGGTTAAGTTATTACTTGCCCATGTGCTAGGCATGTGCCCAAATGGGTCATGTCATTTAGCCAATCATTAAGGGTGATTCATATAATTTATTCTAAAAAAAAGTATAGAAAAAAATCTTATTTTGGTTTTAAAACAATTATGCATTATTAATTTAACATTTTATAATTTTTATAAGACATGAGAATATATTTTTATTTTAACTTCATGAAATATGTATATTTAAAAAATTTATGGTTTAAACATATTTAAAAGGGTAAAATTAAAAAAAACATTTTTATGTATTAATATTTATATATGAATAGTCACATCATTTTCTTAAAACCAAAATAAATTTTTCTTCAAAAATATTACATGGACATATAAATTAAATTTAGACTTTCATGAAGGGTTCAACTTCATTCAGGACAAGCTCAAATTTATGACTAAAAATGTCTCAATTTGACATAAATATATCTTTTTTTAATTTCTTATTTATTAATTTAATTAATTTTTAATGTGTGAAATGCATAATCTCAAATTTAAAAATATTCTGTTATTCAAAGTATATTTTTATTTATTAAAATTAATTTTTGACAAACTACTTTTTAAGTTTTCAGATTAACATAAAATATAACAAATATTTTTATCAATATCTAGTTGAACTCATATCCAAATAAAACTCGAATTTAGTCTAACTTCGACAGCTGATCAAGCATACAATATAGCATTTGTCAAACAATTCCTACGTGCGAATCTTTCGATTATGTCCACAAACTCAGCACAATAGACCGTCGTCAGCTGCAAAGTAAGATAAGATAGATATTGTTCATTGACGTTCTAACGTACGTGGCTATAAATAATAACGTCACCGAAGTGTTCTCAACATTACTTTTTTTTTAATATATATTTCGATGACAAATAACTTTCTGTACCTTCTCTGAATTTTTGCTTTTCAGTAGATCGCAAAAACCTATTTTAGTATATTTAAAATTCTCATATTTTCTAAAAGAATCAGAAGTCGATTTAAAAAAAAAAAAAAAGCAAGGCGAAGCTCACCTATTAATTGCTGTGTTTACTTTAATAAATTGGCAGATAGTACAGTTTCACGCGGTTTTGTGGGATCAAAAAGCGCGCCACCACCAAACCCCGCGTATCTTTTCTTACATACTTTTGCCGAATATTTTAACTTCCATTAATGCTCCTAATCACTTAATCTGGGTTATTCTTCTTCTTCTTCTTCCTCCTTGTCTGTATTAGCTCAACCAAAACCAGAACATGTTGCTAACTATACTTTTTCTATCTCTCTTGTTCATCGCAGGCCTCCTCAATACGCTGTTTCAGTTGCTCCCCCGCAAGATTTACGCATCACTTGTTCAATATTTCTTCCCCCCCAATTCCATTACAGCTAATTCCTCTTCACCTGGTGAAACTTCAAAGAAGGAGAGGAGTAATTATGGGTACAGGAATGTGGAACTTAGAAGGGTGTTTTCTACTTTTGACAAGAATGGAGATGGGTTCATAACGAGGCAGGAGCTGAGAGAGTCGCTGAGCAACATCAGAATCCTCATGTCAGACAAAGAGATCCATGATATTGTGGTGAAGTTCGATTCCAATGGAGATGGCTTGATTGATTTTGATGAGTTCTGCTTGTTGACGGCTGAGTGTATGGGTATGGGTGGTCGTGAGACTGAGAAGGAAAGTGAAGAAGAGGATGAGGAGAATCTGAAGGAGGCTTTTGGTGTGTTTGATAAAGATAAGGATGGGCTTATATCGGTGGAGGAGCTGGCTTTGGTTCTCACATCATTGGGTTTGAGGGAAGGCAAGAAGATGGAAGATTGCAAAGAGATGATTCGGAAAGTTGATATGGATGGGGATGGTATGGTTGATTTTCATGAGTTTAAGACAATGATGAAAGCACGAAAGCTTGTCTTGGCTTCTTAATTACATATCTCCCTCCTTCAGATCCGGCGTCAACACGGATAATTGTGTGTAAATCTCACAAATCATCCTCATATATATATCGTTTGTGATATATGATATATCTAGTTTGTTTGAATTCCAAATTTCGAATTATTTCACTTCTTCCAATTTTTCTCCTCTTCTTCTTTATTTTTAGGCTTATGATAATAGGAAAAATCAAATCTAGGTTGATAATAGGAAATATTATCTATTGAATTAACTAATAGAGATTTTATTTTATTTTTTTATTTTATTCTTTATTTTTAGGTTTACGATAGAAAATTTTAAGCGAATTCAAGAGTTTTACGTATATTAAGTGATCTCAAGGAAAGCATATCTAAAACGCGTCTTTTTATAAATGAGTTAATTCATTTATCTTTTGGTCAGTGATGCTATGGAAATATTTACCTTTCATAAGGTTCAGTTTTTTCACCTTACATGAACTTTTAATTTTTTTTTTAATATTAGTAATTAAAAAAACAGAATGAAAGTCTCAAAGTTCATCTAATAATGAGAAATTAGAATCATCCAATCATTTAAATTAAATTAATTCCAAGACATTCTTATTATATAACCGAAAAAAATCCAATGGTTTATATCTAGCAATTTTTGAAAGGAACGGTAACATGTATTTTATTATATATAGTCATCGCAGCTAAGCTCTGCTAAACACTAAACGGAAGAAGTGTCAAAAAAATTTGATCTTTAGTTTTCCTTTCTTTTCTCCAAGAAAGTGGGAAAATAAACTTATAAATTTATTTATGCGTTGTATATTATAATAATTAGATGTTGTTTCTGCTGTGTTAACTCAAACAAGAAGACGAGATGTACGAGATTAATTAATATTATTAAGGCATTTGCCCAACTATGCTTCAAGAGGCATGATGGTTTCTTTATTAGGAGGCATCTGGCTTCTAGCAAGTTCGAAGAAATCAACCATATGTGGAAAGAAACATTCTTGATTTCCAGTACCTCATTCCAAGATAAAGGTAGAATAATCAAAGAGTTATAATGTGTTTGAAAAAATAGTGAGAAATTTTAAAAGTGTATTTGTCAACTCAAATTTGCCTGAAACAACATTCTATTACTTTATTTGAAATGTGGGTTGGGAGACTCAAACATTTTTTTAAACATGCACTTAGTGATGTGTTTCGCAGCAAAAGTAAAGCCCATTAGGCCAAATATATGGCAGATCCATAGTAAGGGTATCATATTCTGTGTCTCAATTGGTTTCTATCAATGTTTTTAAAACCGGACCGGTCATTGAACCGGTGGAGGTACTGGTTCACGGTTCATTAGTCGAACCGTGGTTGAACCGTGGTCGAACCGGTAATAATTAAATATATTATTTTAAAAAATTTTATGTATTAAAATTTTAATATAACAAATAAATATTAATAAATTTTAAATATTTGATTACTAATTCAATATTTCTTAAGATATTACAAAAATTAATGTTCAATTTAAAATAAAAATTATCTATGATTAAAAGTTAAGAATGTTTAATATTAAATTTTTAAAATTTCTAAATTATATTAAGATTCTACTTATTATTAAAAAATAAAATAATAAATAATAATTTTAGGTAAATACCTTGATATTTGAGAGAAAGGAAATTAAATATAATAAAAAGAAAGTATAAAAAATAATTAATTATGCACATTTTATTTTTCTTATATTCTCTTTCTTTTTTTAAAAAAAATTTCATATTTCAACTCCCTCATCTTTTTTATTACCTCCTATTTTTAATTTGTCAAATTTATTTAAGATAAATTATTCTATTATAAAACAAAAAATTAAAAAAAAAATTGCTTCAAACTGGTTTTTTGGACCGGTTTTCACCGGTTCTTGACCGGTTCTTGACCGGTTCTTTGCTTGACCGGTTTTCAACCACGACCGGACCGGACCAGGGACCGGTTCCCGGTCGAACCGGCCGAACCGGCCGGTCCAGTCCAATTTTTTCAACATGGGTTTCTATATATATGTATGACTTACTAGACATCAGCAATTTATTAGAAAGCAATTGATTTTGTTCATTCATTTCAAAGTCTGAAGCTGATAAGGGCATTCTTAGACTTGATCTGATTTGGTTTTAGACTAAAACTAAATTGAATTGAGATTATCAGTTTAATATTTTATTAAATTTTGTCAATTTTGACTTCTAATTAGTTTATTTTAGTTTTATCTAATTTAATTTGTATTTTTCTGGCTCAAAAGTGATTTGATTTTTTTTATTTAATTTTTTATAATATGTAAAATTTGATTTCTAATATCATGTATTTTTTAATATTTTAACTAATAATAATATTGAAATAATTCATTATCATTTATTACTTTTTTTAAAAAAAGTATCTTTCATTATTATGTTCAATTATTCTATAATTATAAATAAATATCGTATGTAAAGATAAAATAAACAATAATATTTTTAAAAAATAGCTTATTTGATTAAGCTCATCTAAATGCAAGCAAAAAAGAAAAAATATTACTAGCTTTTTTATTGATAAAAGGTTTATGTATGGGTTGGATTTAGTTGATGGAAAGAAAAAAAAATTATTGGTTTGATTTGTTTCAATTAATCGAACCAAACTTAAACCAATTAGATCAGTTCTATAATGCAAAAAACTGATTTTATCTTCATTTCAATCAATATAGTTCCGTTTTTATAGGTTTGGATTGGTTTGGTTTGGTTCGATTCAATTGATTTGAGTCAATTTTAAACACCTCTAAAAATTAGTGTCATGAAATTAATTAATTAGTTTATTTGTTTATGATGGCAAGTAATTGTGCTTTTAGTCTCCTGGCTAATTATTAAAAAAATAGTATAACTTGATTTCCTAAATTTCTTGTATCCTCGTTCATTGATCCAAATACTTTTTATTTTTCCCATAAAGAAAAAAATCAATTTAACTTTTTATTTTTAACTCTGAATAAAATGCACCAAATACACAGTATGGGGAAAACAAAATGTTAGCACAAAGAGGGCCTTTATTTTGTGTCTCTAGCATTCCTGTTTTTCTTCATATGATCTCCATATAGTTTTTCTTCAGCTTTGAAGCTTCTTGTTTTTCTGTGGAATTCCCCACCAACTTGTTTACATCTCCATCAAATCTTAGACAAAGCAAAGTTCTACATTCAAGGAAAGTATTGGATCCTCTTCAGTTGTACAATCGGAGAGAACTGACACAAATTGATGAAAATATGCATGAAATTTATTTTTTCTTTTAAAATCTATTCCTTCTTTTTTTTTTTTCTTTCTCAAATTGTGCTATATGTAATCTATTTATAAACTGCAGAGGATTTGAACTGTTCACAGAAGCTATGCGTGCTTATTTAATTCGTTAGTTAATCTATTTTTAAAAAATAGTAATCTTATTAAGATAAAGATCACATCGGACATTTTTTCTTAAAAAATAAAAATCAAGAGACCACGGAAACATCCAGAATAAAAAGTGTAAAATTAAGTATATCATTTGTTCTCCCTCCTTGTCTGCAGAATTGCGTGTGTTAGATTTCTCCACGAAAAGGCCGTTTCAGAGAGCATGTGTCCGTAAGAAAGCAGAGCACGCCATTGCTTACGTGGTCCACTACCTATTTTTCTTCTTTTATTTTTTCTTTTTTACCCTTCATATTAGGCACCAAGGCTTTCGGAAGATCAGGCATTGAATCCATCAAGGGTTGGATCACCAACTCACCGATTTAATTAATGGCTTTTTGATTAAACCGGTTTGATAAACTATTTTAAATAAAAAATGACATATATCCTTTAATTTTAATACAGTATAATATATGATATCAATAAACACATATATAATTAGTCCTATTGTTATTATGATAATGGTAACATATTATGATAATGTATACAAAAATAGGACTTATCAATAGATATATGTTATTCTTCCCACGTTATTACCATTTTGAGGTTACTTTCGTTTTTTAGTTAAATAATAGAATTTGGGTTTTCTAGTGAAAAACTTTGATTTTGATTAATTATTGTAAATGAACGCTAAAAAGATGGAACTGCAAAATCTAGTACTAGCCACAACAATGCGCTTAACTTTGGACTCAGCTCCAGTTATTTATTATTTAAATATTTTTAATTTTTTTTAATTTCATTTTCGACTGCTATATAGATGGAAGAATTCAGAAGTATAATTTTCTTTTCTATTTCGAATCCCAATGGCTGCATATTATTTTTTTTAAAAGAATTATTATTTTAAAAATTTTTGATGTATTTTTTTTTTATTTATTTTTTTGGGTAAAAGGTTGTACAATGCTGCAACTTTTTGCAATCACCGCTAAAAATTGTTGATGCCGAAGAGCTGGGCGAGACTCGATGGATAAGCTGCAAAGGAGACTTCAAGCAGTGTCGTTCAAAAGAGCAATCTCCTTTGTTACTACTTGTTAGGATAAGGGGCTTGCACTATTTTTTTTTTAGTTAAAGCTAATACTTACACTAAAAATTTGAGCTCTTAATAAGATCTTTATTTTTTTTTTTAATTTCTCAAAAGTTGAGAAAGGATCATTTTTATTTTTTTCTCAATTTCTCATCAATTTAAAAAGAGAAGAAGGAAAAGAAATGAGAGTATATATGAGCCTCACCCAATATACTATTAAAAATAAGAGATCAGGGATTGTATCTCATTTAATGGGGATTGATTAGCAACTCCAGATGTTTAACGAAAGTTAATTAGCAATCTCCATTATTTAATTGGGGTTGATAACAATCATATTAAGTAGTTATTATTCTCACTGATTATCTCTCAAACTCTTCTCTCCCATTACTCATCAATAACCAGACTCACCCTTTGCTTGTGCCAAAACTCCAGTGGGCTTCTTTTGCAGTTGTGGCCCACAATTCAAAGATTTATAATTGAATTTAAATTGTTTTTAGAAAAATCTGAATTTAAATTTATAGTATCATTTATTTAAATTAATTTAAAATGTGTGTTCTTTTATGTTAATTATTAATGTTATTAAATTTTAATTTTTATATATGATATTTTTTAGTTAAATGTATTTAAAATTTGTAGTGAGATAATAGAAGATAAAAATTAAAAATTTTAAAAGAAAATTAGAGATATCCTCTAATTAGATAAACACAATTTCTTTAAACTAAAATTTAATTATTATTACATAAATTTTAAAAAAATGATAAAATATTTTCTTTAAATTTAATTATAATTTTAATATATCAACTTTAACGGTATAACACATCCATTGTTCTTCAAAAATGAAAAACTGAAAATGTTATGCCATTTTTTGACATTCTCATCGTGTGAGCCTAAATGGTAATCATATTTATTGTATAAGAAATAAATATACATACTTCGTTTTACTTAAATAATAATTATTATATTTTATTGTGCAGAAATATTTCTAAATTTTCCTAATTCATAGCATTAAAAATTAGTTCCTTAAAAAAAAGTAAAAAATTAACAAACAGAAAAGCCTTTTTTTCCTTAATTTAGACATTATTTAACAATTAGTAGTTACAAAGCATATTGTGTAATCAGAAAAGGGTACATACACTATGAAAGCCAAATTCAGATGATCTCCCATGGCTATGTCTCCAATGCGTCTCCCATGAGTGATCATAGCCATTGATGTCATCCAACGCTGTTGATCAAGCACGCAAGTTTATGGGTCAGTTAAATAGTGCGTTTTACATACCATAATCAGAGACCTCCAAGCTGCCAGGTGTACATCGTAGATGACACAAAATGAAAGGGAAATTTGCAGACCTCTTGCACGGACTTCAAATGTAGCCATATGTGAATTGGTTTTGATGTTGAGCTCTACCAGATGTAGAGAAATTGGAGCTCAGTTATGGGAGGTCAGACGCAATGCAGATGGGAGATTTCCTTTCAACAGCAGAGTTGAGCTTCCTCACAATTTGGCCATGAGAGATTCACTAAGGAAATTATCATCCCCTATATATCATTACTCCATAGAGCCCCTTGCAAATCAAAATTATTGTAGCAGTTGTGTGCCTATGAGACCAAAGGAGAAGATATTTGCAATTTGTGCTCTTCGTGAAATTTTTCTAAATAATTCTGCTTTGTTTTGTTTCTTTTTTTTTTTTTAAGCTTTGATTTTTTGGATTAAGTTCTTGATAGTTTGGAGAATTTGATTGTATTTGTTAAAAAGTATTTCTTCTTTTTTTTTTCTTTTTTTTTTTTGTTAGAGAATGGAAAATTGATTTGAACTATTATAGCCATGGAGACATCTCTTCTACCTCTAATCATTAATTGACCCTTTGGTTATACCATATATATATATAAACCTTGTATATGATGTATCTCCACCAACAATGCTTATGACTAAACATCATGATTAATTGCAAACTACTCTCTATTAATAATCCTTTCTTTTCTATTTGAATGAACTTAAGTAGAATTGGGGTTCCAAAATAGAAAATTTTCATAATCAAGGTTTTGAACTTTAATTCTTTTATTTGAACTCATTTTTCAGTCTTTCATAAACTGACTACTCTATATCAAATTTTGGACTCTCTTCTTCATTAAAAATACTTACTTAGAAGTTATAGAGACTTAAAATAGTCTAGAAAGGTCTAATATAAAATATTGCTATCGAAAATTTTAACTTGTACACTGTTAGCAATTTATTCAAACTAACCCTATCTAGTTAATCTGCTAACATTATTTTATAATATTATGGTGAGGGATATATGTTTATAATATTAACTCTCATCTTTTATAAATCCATGACTTTTCTCGCTTTATGGTTAAACTGGACCCTCTTTCTCATGTTTAACTCTTTTTCTCACTCTTAAGCTTTTCTTTCATTTTAATTAGGCTTCTAATCCCTCTTTATCATCTTTCTTGTCTTTCTTTTAGCATTTGGAAATTTATAAAACTTAGTGGTTATGATATTTCACCTTCTAAACAAGAATTTTGTCTTCAAAATTTAGAAGCTCACCTCATTCAAATGGCTCTTGATGCTTTTTCTTCATCTTTTCTTCCATCTCTTAGGTCTACCTTCGGAGGTAGTCCTTTCTAAACTACTCTCACTAGCAGTGTGCTTTTGCTCCTTAACTGCTTGATTTTTCCATTTATAATCCATTCTAGTGTTACTATATAAGATAGGTTGTACAACGAATGAATGTTTTATATTATATGACATATGAGGGATCTAGCTGATAAGTTGGAATATGTGAAAAATATCATGAATTTAGGTTAGATTGGGGGAAGAGCTATTCTATATGCTATTGGTCCAATTTGGTCAAACTTGAAATGTACCCAAATACTTTGGAGTAAGCTTTTTAGGTTTTATAGATCTAATTATCCTTATGACTGGAGATACTATAATGAATTCACAGCCTCCAACCTCGAACTCTAATGGCTTTTTCCTTTTATTTGCATAACTCTTTTGCCTACTTTATATTGTTAAGAGTTTCTTTCTAATAAACTTTATCTATCTAGAGGTTTGGTCCACTATATTTAGTCCTATAATGCTTCTTTCTCTAAGCTCAACCTAACTCATTCGAGATCTACATTTCCTCCCATATAAAGCTTCATATGGTGCCATCTAAATGCTAGAGTGATATCTGTTGTTATATGCAAATTCAACTAATGGTAAGTATGTATTCCAATTTACTTTCATTCCTAGCACATAATCCCTTAGCATGTCTTTTAAGGTTTGATAGTTCTCTCTATCTTGCCATTTGTTTGGGGGTGGTATGCCATGATAAACTTTAACTTGGTTCTTAGAGTATCCTGTAATGATGTCTAAAAGTTTAAGGTAAATCTAGGATTCCTATCTAAAACTATACTTCTTCATGAAGCCTAACAAGTTTCTTCATATATTGCTAGGCTAATTTATCGAAGGTATATATGGCTCTAATTGGTTGAAAGTGGGTTGATTTAGTTAATCTATCCACTATTACCCAAATTGTATCACACCCTGATGATATTCTAGGTAAACCTATAAAGTCCATGAAAATGTTATGCCATTTTCATTTGGGAATGTCCAAAGGTTGAAGTAACCCAGTTGGTCTTTAGTGTTTTTACTTTTTGATGTACTAAACATCTTGTTACAAACTTCACAATGTCAATTTTCATTCTAGGCCACCAAAACAATTTTCTTTAAGTCATGATATATCTTATTGCTTCTAGGATGAAGAGTGTATTTACTTTACAAGCATCTTCTAATATTTTGTTTCTCAACTTTAGCTTTCTGGGTACACATAACCTATGTCTATACCTTACTATACCATCCTCAGATATGTTAAACTCTGATGCTCTATCCTGAGATATCTAGTCTTTAATCACACTTAAATACTAGTCTTCTTCTTGGGCTTCTTTTATTTGACCTCTTAATTCATTCTCTATTTAGATTTCAACCATCAACGACATAATGGAATGCACTTGACAGAAGAGATTCATATCTTGAAAACTCTCAATAAGTTCCTACTCTTTCATCATTATTAACACTTCATGCATGGACTTGCTACTCAATGCATCAACATCCACATTAGCATTAACTAAGTGATACTTAAGAATATACTTATAATCTTTCAAGAACTCTAACCATCTTCTTTGTCTTAAATTTAACTCTTTATGCTCATAGAGATATTTAAGACATTTGTGGCCATTACAAATCTCTATGGTTGCACAACACAAATAGTGCTTCCATATTTTAAGAGCAAAGACCACCATGGCCAGTTCTAGGTCATAAGTAGGATAATTTTCTTCATGAGGTTCTAATTGTTATAAACGTAGGTTACCACTCTGCTATGCTGCATAAATATGTAACACCCCAAAAATTAATTAAGGTGTTAATAATGTATTTGGACTAATTGAAAATAATTATTTTGGAATAATTAAGTAAACTATAAAAATAAAAATTTACAGAAAAATAAGTTATTAATAGGGGTTTAAGATTTCAATTAGATTAAAGCCTAATTTGGGCTCAAAATTAATTTGAATAAGCCATGGGTAAGGATTTATGGAGGCCCAATGATTTTAGGTGCAAGCCCAACTCCTTATCATGAGATTTGGGCCAAGAGAAATCACCTAGTAATAGCCCAATTTTGATTTAGTGGAATGGAGGCCCAAGACCCAATTTACATAAGGCCTTATAGTTGGTCCAACACACATTATGCAGACCCAAATTGAATTGACTCTTGGAACTTGGCCTAACCCAGTCAAATTTCTGCAGCCCAACTTATGAAATAAGGCCCAACAAGTATGAAAATCTGAACCCACAATGAATTGGGCCATTGGGTCAGCACATCCCACTTCTAGCTTTAAATTTTCTACAGCCCACTTGAAATAATGAGCCCAATTGGACCTTGGGCTGATGGGTCAACCCACAACCCACTTGAGACCCAACACAAACACAACTAAACCCTAACTCTTTAGCCTCCCCTTCATTTGCTGAAACTTAAGAGAGGAAATTCGGAGGTTCAAGGGAGGCTAGGGTTCTACCAACATGGAGGCTCCATTTTTGACTCTTAGAGGATGATTTAGCCAAGGTGAGTTATATATAACTTGACCCTCTCATCCTCCTCTTCATTTTGGTCTGATTAATTTCTGGGTTTGAGTATTTTCATCTCCTTCCCAAACTTGAAATTTGGTATTGGGTGATTCCTTGCAAGATTTTCGGACTTGGAGGTTAGAGGGAGGATTAGGTAAGCTTTTCCCTTCCATTTTGTATATCACATTGCTGGAAAATGCTCCTAAGGATGTATTATCATAATGGGTTCTGTTATTGTGTGAAATTACAAGGAGATAATGGTGGAAAACCCAATTTTCTGGGCTTGATGATTGAAATGCGAATTTTGGTGAGCCCATGGTGGATTTTTGGAGGTGAGGCTATGGCTGTTGTTAAGTGAGTATATCCTTCCTATTTTGATGCATTTTCTGTTAGTTTGAGACCCCTATAGTTGACCTATGATATGGGCTTTAGTTTCATGTGAAATTACCCAGAAATTAGAATGAACTATGGCAATTTTTGGTGTGGGAAAGTTGGAATCCGAAATTAAATTCCTTGGTAATTAGGTGAGTAACCTCTAGTCTATCATTAGTAGTTCAACTCTTTGGATATTTGATTGTGATTAGAAATGATGATAATTATGCTTGTTATAGGCTTGGTGTGCATATGGATTTTTATGGTAGCTAGGGGAAGAGTAATTGGCTTCATTGAGGTAACTGGGGTTATTTTCCACTTCCATGTATATGTTCATGTTGATCTGATATTGGTTGCACATATATGATTTTGAAATGTTAAATGATTAGTTGACTACTTGAATTGTTATTGTGATTGGACGTTGTGAGTCCATGGTGGAGCTGTGGTGCGGCTGCCACCCGTGCATGTGCTTTGATCGGGCACTGGGTTGTGATCAGACCCCGATGCACTGAGCCCTGGTTGTGCTCATTGGGGGAGTTGGTGCCGTGGACGGACTATTCCCGGTGTTATTGGCCATTAACATGTTGTGTATGACTGCTGGTATGGGACAGTAGTTCCTTGTAGTCAACTAGTTCATTTGCGAATTGAATCGATGATTCTGGTATTGATGACATGAAATTGCATTGGATTGATTAACTTGTACATATATATGGAATCTGCCCTTTTGTTACTGAGATTATATATCTCACCCCGTTGTGGGCTAACATTTTCAGGGACCGGACCTATTAGTGGCAAGAAGAAAATTAATGGGAGTTGCTAAATGGTTTGGTAGCACATCAGTTTAGGAGCTTTGATAAAATGTATTGTAACTAAATTGCTAGTTTTGTATCATTGCTGCATTGTATCATGAGTTGCCAAGCATAGAGATTGTATATGTAATTTGTTTATCATGGAATTGAACATTCTGATTGTAATTGGCTAATAAGGGATAAGTGATTCGATTTCATATGAACATTAAGCATTGATCCCATACACCTTGTGACCAGAATACATTCGCTATCATTAAATTATGGTTTTGTTGATGTGTGGTAGTTTGGTAAGTACAAAATAATACTTTAAATCTTGAGATAGATAAGGATAGATTAACTAGGTAAATCAAGTAGATAAATACCATTAGAGGTTCACAAATGAAGGGAGAGTGGTCCTAGAGTGTCCCTAAGATGAGAATTGGAGTGTAGGGGTCGAAATTTAAGTAATGTAGTCACAGGAGGGAGTCTCGCCGCAGCCAAATGAGAGACAGAACCAAATGGCGCCGCGGCCTGATAAATCGCGCCGCGGCGCAAAGTGGGAAAAATTGCCTAAAAGCTGACAGAATGAAAATGCGCCAAGGCGGAAAAATATTACGCCGAGGCGGAGCTGACAGAATGGAAACCCGCCGAGGCGCAAATATATTGCGCCGAGGCGAGAATCGTAGGGTTGAGAAAAGTAGTTCCAGGAGGCATTTTCGCCGCGGCGCCATGATGGCTGGCCGCGGTGCAAGTCCCCAAACTCCTACTATGAGCCTAGAAACCCTAATTTCTTCAATGGTAATGATAAGAAATGATATAGGAACACTTGTGGGAGGTTTTGGGTATTAAAACCGATAGACGGTTGAATCATCAACCCCTTATGGTAGTAGGATTCCTTTTAAGCAAATTTTGTTTTGTTATGGTGGTATGGTGATGACCCTAACATCAAGGTTCAAATTTTCCTCGTATTTTCACAATGTGATAAATTGTAACCACTCAAACCTTGATAATTAATTATTAATCGTATACTTAACCATATTTACAATAATGATTAGAAGGAAGGGTTGTCACAAAATACACATCCTAATCCTTTCTTAGAGGCATTACTATAGACTACAAAAGTCTCTCTTAGGTTGAGGATAATCAAGACTAGGGTTGTGCTTAACCTATGCTTCAACTCTTGAAAACTCTACTCACACTTCTCATCCCACATAAATGGTCTATCCTTCTACATAAGCCTGGTTCGTGGCATGGCTATTTAAAAAAAGACTCAGATAAACCTTTTTATAATATCCTGCTAAAGCTAGAAAACTTTTAATCTTAGTAACTATCCTATGTTTCTCCCATTGAAGCATTGCCTCTATTTTATGGGGATCTACTGTGATCCCTTCCTAATATTCTATATTTCATAAAGTAATATAGTCCTTAAAGAATGAAAAGAAATAGTTATAAAGCTATTCATAGGGAGAAAAAAACTATCACGACTAAAAGGGTCAATTCGGGTTTAACTAGGGGGAAAATTATAAATTTAGAAAACTTGAGAATTATATATTCCTCATCATAATATTACAAAATAAGGCTAGTAGATTAACTAGATAAGGTTGGTTTGGCTATATCCTTAACAGTCTACAAATTATGATTTCTATTGTCAATAGTTTTAACTAGACTTTTCCAAACTATTTTAAGTCCTTGTAACCTTAAAGTAGATATTTTAATGAAAAAAAAAGGGCTTAAACTTTGGTATGGAGCAATTAGTTTGTAAAAAGATTAAAAAAATGAGTTCAAATAAAGGAATTAAAGTGTAGAGACAAAATGATAATTTTTGAAGTAGTTATAAAACCCTAGATATATATATATATATGTAGCATGCCTCATCTTTTCTTCCTCCTATAACTGACTTTGCCCAGCAATTTTAAGCTCCCATGGTGGCATGAAGAAGGAAGGAGAGAGAAGAGAAAGAAAACCAAAATAGGTAAGGAAATATGAAAATTTTGCTATGATTCAGTTATGAAACTTTCTTGCTCCTTATATTTTTTCTCAAAATGGTGAAGTTTATGGCTGTCACCTTGTACAAAAGAGCTTATTTGAAGAAGCCAATTATACTAAAAGGATCTCCATCAAAAGCTCATCAAAGTAAGGTGCGATTTAAGCTAGAAAAAAATTGTATTCTTGGAACCCAAGCTTTATGCATATTCAGCCAAGAGAGAAAGTGACAAAAGGGGATATGTATTTGATAAAAACTTGGTATACTCAAGAGTTAAGAAGGATGAGGTGTAAGAATAAGCTAAGACATTGACTTAAAAACCAAGAAATTACATTTTTAGGTTCCATTAGGGTTTGGTTTGGCCTTGAGCATTTCAAAACTCTAGGAGAATTAGTTGATCCCTATAATATCATAATTGAACTAGAAATAAATCAAGAATATCCTAATGGCCTCAAATTATTTCCCAAATAAACAAAATATCAAGATGTGGACTACAATGGGGAATCTTGGCCAACCTAGGAAAATGATACCTAGGGAAGTTTTCAATTTAGTTTAATGAATTAAAACACCTAAATGAGTGGTATAAAGGCTAGATGAACCATTGGTTTGAGGAAAAGAATAAGATTTGATGATATTGAGATGTGATATCAAGCTTCATTTACACTTACTTACATTAATTACATGCTTTAGCAACTAATTATACAACTGTTGCTATACTTTTAGCAGTGAATTTTGGTTTATTTACACACCAACTGGAGCTATAGGGCTCAAAATTTGAATTTTTCTTCTTCCTCACTTATAATTATCATTAAAAAACTTGTTTTGGTCCACTTGATCATAAAATACACCTAATTTGCCCAAATTACATGTAGCCCGAAATCACCCTTTTACCATATTATGCACCAAATGTCTAAAATTCATAACTTGTGCAACATAAGTCCAATTTGTACAAATTAGGTGTTTACAAAAAGTGTATGATATGAACTATATGCTTAAAAATTTCAAGCAAAAATGAATTCATTTGACCGCTCAAAATGCATGTCAATAGTAGCTGTATTGGAGTGAACAGTACTAGCTATTTCTATATAATTTTATCAACTTTGAAAATTTATTAAATATTCTATATAACTTCAAAAATTTCTATTCTTAGCTTGTTAGAAAGCTTTATAAATTTCTAATTGTATGACAAATTTCAACCCCAAACTATGTCATTTGGGCCTTCAAGGGTAGAGGTACAATTTATGGCTCATTTGAATTAAAACTTGGTTATAAATTAGTCTAATTGACCTTTAATCACTCTTTCACTCTGAGCAAATTTTAATCATTCCAAGCATCATTTCTATAAGGTCTAATGCATGAAAAGTGGTTTGCATCAAAATATGACCATCCAATACCTAAGTGTAACCATAAATCATATAGCTTCTTATACACAAGTTCAAGTATTGATACACCAATCATACATCAAAATGGTTTATATTCATGTACTCAAGCTTTTGCACGTGTTTGTATCACATAACCTTGCTAGTTGCATGAAATTCATCATATTCACATATGCTTACTACTCATTCATGCACATATAACCGAATGGTTTCTATTATGGATAATATGTACATATAGCTACATGTTACATTGAGATGGTATCTATATTGATATGCCCAAGCTCATAAACAAATTAAAATCACATATTCTTGCCATATATGAAGTATATCATTGCTAATGTATCATATACAATCTCAACTATATAATTACAATTAAGGCTTCAAGTACATGAATTCTAACCTCTATTGCTTCTCATTTTCTTTCTCCTCGAGGATCTTGTAATTGTTAGTGTGCGAAACATAAGTGAGATTCTAGAGAGAATCTCAATAGCCAATCTCAACCATATCAATGGATACATGAATGCCATAAGGAAATACAATGCATGTGGTGCAAGTATGAAATTTTTATGCATCATGAAGCTCAAAGGCCACTTTTAGCATGAACACTCATTTCTCAATAAGCCATGGCATCTCAATATACTAACTAGGCTTAACTTAACTTAACTCTGAGTCAAGGAAGAGGTAGTGCACTCAATTCCTAAGAGCCAAAAACATATCAAACTCAAGTATAAAGCTTATACTGGAAGATTTATTAAAGCATAGCTGAAGAATATATCAAACAGTAACACATACAAGCATTGCAACTCATTCAAGCATTCAAATGCATGCAAGATAGGGAGATAAAGCTACCTTATAGCTTATGAAGCTTCAAAGCATCATTAACCCACTTGTTCCCTTTTATTTCCCTTAACTTTTTTTGGCTTGACACCTATAAGTTGGTAAGTTTAGGCTAGCTTGGCCCACATATAGCAATTTGTAATACAAAAGGGCTCATTAAAATCGACTTTGACTCATATTATCATCATCTAATCATGCTAAGACTTAACATGCCATTTAGGTCACTTTTAGGCTCTTTAAGAGGTAACTTTTGGAATTCCTTTTCTAGTGTAATATCCAATTTTTCAAAAAGATGAACCAAAACTTATATTTTGATAAAGAGGACCCTAAAGCAAAATAATTTAAGGCCAATTGAGGGTAAAATATTGAGTAGAGCATTTAGAAATGTAGTTAAGAAACTAAGAATGGCTTAGAACTGGAGCCAAAATGGCTAAATAGAATGAGCCAAAAATCCAATCGTAAAATCTTAATTTTGGGCAAATTTTTAGAAACTTAAAGGAGAAAATTTTAAATAGTAAAATTAAGTTAACTATAGTTTTTAGAGGCTTATAAAACGATATAAACTATTAGAATAGTTAAAACTCTTCCTATGTGTGATTTAGTTTATTAGTTGACTTGAACTTTGATCAGATCATTTTTTTATTATTCTAAATCTTATAAATTTGAAACTTAATATTTTTAATAAACTAGAGGATATAAATTTCATAATGAAAAAGATGGTTCTAAAAAAGAATTTGAAATGAGCTCAAATGGAGAAATGGAAGTGGAGAAGTATAACAGGAATTTTGTAAAATGTTATAAAACACCCTCATTGCCTCTTATATACCTCATGCCACCTTTTAGCTTCTTCTAACCAATATGCTTCTATCTTGAACTAGGCACCATACACACCTAAGAAGGAAGGATAATAGGGAGAAAGAAAGGTAAGCAAATGTCCATATTTTCACCTTAAACTAGTTAGAAACTCTCTTCTCCTCCTTGAGCTCTTTCTTTTGGTGGTTTTAGCTTCTTAAAAGGAGTAGTTTGGTGATTGAACTCTTGAAGATAGAAGGGAGTTTGAATCAACAAAGTCTACCACTAAAATCTTTATTTGCTAAGGATTGAAACAAGATATATTACCATGCATAAAACTTGCTCTTATTTGTTCTTTCATGCCTCCTCTTGTTTAGCCAACTTAAGAAGAACATAAAGGGAATTGGCTTTTGACCAAAACATGATGGGAATTGGGGTTTAGAAGTATGAAGATTAAGAATATACAATTGAAATCAATTAGAAAGCTATAGAATGTAAGATATGAAAATTAGGGTTTTGATTGCACCTTAAGAAGTTTAGAACTCTAGAAAGGTATTTTAAGCCATGTAAGATCATAATTAAACTAAGAAGAGGCTAAAGAACTTCCATATGCATCAAATTCCCTAGAAAGAATAGCAAAACTTCCTTAGCCTACATGGAATGCATAGGTTTAGCCGCGAGGGAGTTTTGGTACCTAGTAGGAGTTTTAATTAATTCTATGGTTATAAAATGGTCTAGATATGAATTATAAATACTAAAGAAACTATTGGTTTGAATTTAGAAGTCTTTTTTTGAAAAGTAAAAATTTAGGGTTTAATTATACTTAAAGAAGCAACTTAATGCTATACTCCTTGAATTAAGTTTATGATGGCCCTAATAAGCTCTAATAGAGTTATATAACATATGTTGAGTGAGGTTTTAAAGCCAAGAAGTTGAATTGTAAAAGTTTCCTCAATAGATATTTAAATAAACCATACATATATGCACCTAAAACCTTAACTTATACATGTAAGGCTTAAATGAGTACAAGCATCGTTCCATTGTTAATTTTATGTTTCATTTGGTGTGTCTAGACCAAGCAAGTGAGGTCTCATTCAAGTGTGGGTGTAAAGCCTTAGAAGAGGGGAAAGAAACAAAGGAAGACTAATAAGAATTCTTGGATCAAGGTAGCCTTTCCTTCATTCTTGTGTATGTATACTTGGTTGCTTGAGTGTCTTTGATTGCTTATATGTTTTGCTAGAAGATTAAGTATATTGTCAATTGTTTGATAAATATATGAAATTGCATGGAATTTGATTGCATTAAAAATTTGTTTCACTCTTAAATGGGGGAGGTTATGCCAAAAGTCTCTTAAAATGAGTGAGGTGAGGCCAAAAGTCCCTAAATGTGAGTGAGACTAAGACATAAGTCTCAATTGTGAGTGAGGCTAAGTCAAAAATCCCTAAAAGAGAATGAGACTAAGGTAAAATTTTCTAATTGTTAGGTAAGACTAGACTAAAAGTCCCTAAAGCATAAGAGTGCTATTGATGGAGCCGTGGGATCCCTAATGCATAAATATGAATTATATTTGGTTGTTTGATGTGTATACTTACATTCTTTGAACTTGAGTGTACCATGTTATGCGTGTTTGAATGTTGGATTATGTAATACCCTAAAATTAATTAAGGGTAATTATGATTAATTAAGAATTAATATGAAAAATTAGTAAAATTATTTAAGTGCAAAGGGAGATGGATATTAAATTTAGGCCATATAATTAACCCAATTCCATTCCTTAGAAGCCTAACCTTAGTTATGTACAAACCCATTGTTAATAGACTCTTATAGTTGGCCCAACAAATAAAAAATATGAACCTACTTGGATTTGGGCCTTTGGATCAGCATAAAACCCAAACTTAAACCCTAAACCCTAAGCCCTTAGTAACCCCTCTTCATTTTGCAAAACTCAAAAACAAGAAAATTTTTAGAGCTCCTTTAGAGGCTAGGCTTTCCATCATCTTCTTGGCTCCATTTCCCACTTTTAGAGTTAAAATCAGCCAAGGTAATTATTATATAACTTAACCTTCTCCTTTTTCTCTTCGATTTGACCTGATTGGTTTTTCATTTTGAGTATTTTTACTAACACCTCAAATCTTATATAGGTTATTTGGTGTTTTCTTGGAGGATTTTTGGAGGTTGAGGTTAGGAGGGATATTGGGTAAATATAAACTTCTCTTTTTAATACATTTTTGCTAGTTTAGGACCCCTATAGCTGATTTATAATATAAGTCGTGATTTTGTGCAAATTTGCCCAGAATTCGAAGTGTTATTATGAGATTACTAGTGTAGGCACAACTAAATTCAAACTTGGTTCTTATAGTAGCTTGGTCAGTGTTCTTTAGGTAGTCCATTATGGTTTAATTTTTTAAGTATTGGGTTTGCTGCTGTAAATGATGATTAGAAATAGTAATCGTCTAGTTTTATATCCATAGGCTAAAGTAGCATTGTTGTTGGCTTTCAAAGAATTGTTTACAAGTAAGATAACTAGGGTTAATTTTTATTCCTTGCATATGTTCAATTTAATCTTATATCTACTACACATGTATGATTTTAAATGCTAAATGAATGTATAATATGTTGTGATTAGACCATGTGAGTCCATAGTGGAGCTGTGGTATAGCTACCACCCATGCATTATACTTCGATTGGGCACCAAGTCGTAATTAGATTCTTGTATACACTGAGTCCAAGTTGTGCTCATTAGGGAGTTAGTGCCGTGGATGGGCCTCCCTCGGTGTTATTAGCTTTTAATATATGAAAATGTGATTGCTAGTATAGGATAGTAATCATTGATAGTTTAATTGTTTCATTTGCTAATATGGCTAGTATATTTTCTTATACTTATATGAGTTCATGCATATATATTAATTAAATTAGAATATATGAATGGAATTTGCCTTTAGTTACTGAGATTTGCATCTTACCCTATTTCATAGGATATATTTTTAAGTGAAGGCTCTTCGGGTAAGGATAAGTAAAAGTAAGCGGATGAACATCCATAAGCTGAGGCTTTATATGGGAAGCTACACTTAGATCGAGTCAATTTAGGGTAGATGCTAATTTTGGTTACTCTTTTGTATAGTATCATCGTCATGTAATCATATTGCCAAGTGTAGGATTTTTGTGTTTTGGTAATGTATGATGAATCTAATAGGGAACTAGGCCTATTAAAAATTTAGTGTTTAATGTATGCACTTGTTTATATCTGATATAGAACCTTGTTGTTTTTAAGATATGGTTTATTATTTAAGATTGTAATCATGTGATACCTTAATAGTTGACTTAGACTAGTAATGCATGAAACCTATATTGGATTTCATAATTGGATGATAATGTTAGTAGTTTTGAATCCTTCTTGCTATCATGGATACATAAATTGCTGATGTATGATAGTTTGATGAGTAAGAATCAACACCTAAGTCTTGAATTGGTAAGGATAGGTATGATGGATAAATCAAGTAGATGAATGTCATTAGAGCCTCCCAAATTAAGGTAGAATGGCCTTAGAGTGCTACTAGAGGGAGAGTTGGAGTGTATGGGACAAAATTTAAAAGGTATAGGTGCAGAAGAGGGTCACCCCATGGCCAAGAATAGTTGAGTTATGGCCAGGAGTTAGTCAGAAGCGAGGAGTGATGTAACACCCCGAAATTAATTAAAACTAATTATGGTGATTAGGGAGTAGATGTGAATTAATTAGCAAAATTAATTAAGAGATATTTATGCTTAATCAGGCCTTATGATTAGTTCAATTATATTTGAGGCCTAATATCGAAGCCCAATTATACCATGAGCTTGGTAGGAGAGCCCAATACTAACTTTCTTGTAAGCCCAACTTAAATTTTCTGGAAATCCAAAACATTTGAGTGAATTTAAGTGAGACAAGAACCCATTTAGCCTTAGTCCAAACTTGAGGAAGTGAGTCTGAATAGGTCTTGGGCTATTGGATCAACACACTCCATCCCTAACATTAAAAATTCTGTAGCTTAAACCAATGAACTTTGGCCTAATTCTAAAAATAAATCAGACCATGGGTAATATTTAGGCCCAATGGACCAGCCCACTTACTTTAAAACCCTAGTGGATATATCACTTCATTATTTGGGTGCTGAAGTTTGAGGGTTTTGCAGAACAAAGGAAAAAGATTTAGAGGTTTAAGGGAGGCTAGGGTTTTACTAACAGTTCAGCTCCATTTTGACTCTTAGAGGGTGATTTGGGTAAGGTGAGTGTTATATAACTTGACTCTCCTTCCTCTACATTTTGACCTGATTAGTTTTTCGTTTGGAGCATTTCACTCACACCCAAAATCTGAAACTTGTTGATTGGTGTTTTTCTGGTGAAATCTCGGAGGTTAAGGCTAGAGGTATTGTTAAGTAAGTATAAACTCCTCATTTTGACACTTTTTCTGCTAATTAGAGACCCCTATAGTTGATTTATAGTATATGCATTAATTTTGTGTGAAATTACAAGGAGATGAAGGTGAAACAATGAAATTTCTAGGCTTGATGACTTAAATCCAAATTTTGGAATGACCCATGGTGTGTTCTTGGTAGTTGAGGCTCAACCTAGTCCATTTAACTTCTTAGGTGTATGGGTAAGTGTTTCCCTTTCTCTTGTGTGGTATATATACTAAATTGTCATCATGTGGATTGACTTTTGGTGCATGGCTTTTACATGTGTGAAAATGGAGATGTTAGGAGTGACCCATTATGAGTTCTTATTGTTGTGACCTTAAATTGGTGCAATAGATCATTAGGAAGCTTGGGTAAGAAGTTCTCAATGATTTCTTGTTAAGATTAATCTGTGGATAGGGAGAATTTCCTTACTAATGATAGTTAAATGATGATAATCATGTTTATATTAGGCTTAGTATGCTTTGGATCATAGTAGTAGTTAGAGGAAGAGTAATTGGCTTCATTAAGATAACCAGGGTTAATTTCCTAATTCCATATATATGTTCATGTTAATTTGATATTGTTTATATATATATGATTTTGAAATGCTAAATGATTAGTTGACTACTTGAATTGTTACTGTGATTGGAACTTATGAATCCATGATGGAGCTGTGGTGCGGCTGTCACTTGTGCATGTGCTTCGATCAGGCATCGGGTTGTGATCAGACCCTGAATGCACTAAGCCCAGGTTGTACTCACTAGGGAGTTGGTGCCATGGATGGACCACTTCCGGTGTTATTGGCCATTAACATATTGTGTGTGATTGCTGGTATGGGACAGTAGTTATTGGCAGCTCAACTAGTTCATTTGTAAATTGAACTGACGATTCTGGTATTGATGATATAAAATTGCATTGTATTGATTAATCTATACATATATATGGAATCTGCCTCTTGTTACTGAGATTGTATATCTCACTTCGATTGTGGGCTAACCATTTTAGAGATCAGACCTCTTAGTGGCAAGAAGAAAATTAATGAAAGCTTACTATGTGGTTTAGTAGTAGATAGGTTTAGAAACTTTCTTAGATTATATTTGTATAATTACACTACTAGTTTTATGTAATTGTCGCATTGCATCATGAATGGTCAAGCATAGGGACTATAATCATTTGATACATTAGATGTCAACTTAAACTAGTGATGTATAAAATTTCTATTGGGATTTATATTTGAATGGAAATGTGAGTAGTGTAGAACTCTTTGCTGTCATTGATCTATAAACTCACTGGTTTATAGTGGCTAGAGGGTTAAGGATCCACATTTAAGTTTTGACTGGGTAATGATAGATGTGTTAGGTAGATTAGGTAAAAGAAAGATACTAAATCTTCATAAACTAAGTTAAAGTAGCCTAGAGTGTTACTAGAGGGAGAATTGGAGAGTATGGGGTGAAATCTTGAGAGTTATAGGAACAGAAGGGAATTAGTCACAGTTAAAATTTAATTAGCCATGACCAAAAGTGATGAAGTTGCCTAGGGAAAGAAACAAAGAGCAATTGGTCGTGGTGAAAGGTGGAGTTAGCCGCGGCGAATTGTGTGAGGCAAATCTAGTGGTGTTCCAAAGGGTAATTCGCTGCGGTGAAATATGCAAAATTTGGGAAAGTGCTCAACTTCTCATATTAACCTAGAAACTTTGGTTTTCTTTATGGAAATGATAAGGAATCATTTAGGAGCACTTGTAGGAGGTTCTTGTGAGTTGGAATTAATGGATGATAGGATTAAAAGCTTATCATTGTGGGTTTGATTCCCTTATATGAATAAATGGCTATGAGTAATTAGTTAATGACTCTAACAATATCAAGGTTTAAATTTCCTCACCTTTTCCTAATGTAAGTAATCTCATAATGACTTCAACCTTGATTGATGATTATTAATCGCATCTTTAACCTTAATTACATAATTAGAAGTTAGGGTCACAAGTGCCGTGGCGTAGGATGTCTTGCCATGCTGTAAGGAGAAAAATTTACCCAAGGAGAGTGTCAAGTAAACTTGCTATAACATCCGTCATTTTTTTAAGCTGAAAATTAGTTAAAATAGGGCTAAAAATAGTAAAAATGAGGCCAGGACAGAAAAAAAAAGAAGAGGTTTAAGACTGAGATGATAGGGCCAAAATATATGAAAAAAAAGATCAAGAAAAAATCTTGAAGGGTTTCAAAGGCTAAGTATAAGGTAGCCAAGGACTAAAGCGCAAAGAAAAGTTATGAGCTGGGAAAAATGTAACAATTGTCTGAAAGTTTGGGGAACCCTAATTTCACCCCTTATTTGCAGTTTTGGGCACGAATATCAAAAAATCAGATAGGAATTTTAGAAATCCATGATTCACAGTTAAACTCCATTTGATAAGACGGATTTGATGATGCCAAGTTGTTCGGATGGCCGGGCGGCGCTCGGTTAGCTTGATTAGTAGCCATGAGTAAAATGGAAAGAGGAAGTTGTGGCACCTATGGAAATTGGAATAGCTAAAGGGTTAGGAAACCGTGAAGGAGTTTTAAGGACTAAATTGTAATAAATAAAAATTTTAGGGCACAATCATAATACAGAATGGTGAAAATTATATCTAAAGACCTGGATGTCTGATTGACACCGAAATTTATGAGGATCGAGGTTGATGGGCCTTGATCCATGTTTGAGGCTCATGGCCAAAAAATAAAGAAAATAATATTTATAAATTTTAGAAAGTCTAAAGATATACATTGTACCATAAAATTTTAATCGAACCTGGACATTGATTTTGGACTGCTTTAAGGCCCAATAGCTGATTCTAAAGGCCCAATAATAGAAAAGAAAGTATAATTAGGGTTTTAGAGAAGATGAAATCCAAATATAAATATAAAATATAAAGGAAAGAAAAGAAAGGATTTTTGGGCAATTTAAATGATTAATCATTATTAGGTTAGAAATTGACCATGGTTGAGTTAAAAATTAACCATGGTTACTAACCATCAAATTAGAATAACTTAAGGGCTAAGAATGGACATCCAAGTATATGGCTAAGGAATTTTATGAAGGAGATATTTAGTCATGAAATTAGAAAATAAAAGGAAAAAGAATGGAAGGTTAAGATTTGATCTTAAAAAGGTTGATCCAAGGGCCCAAATTTGGTATAAACACTTAACATCATTTAGGTTCATCTTTTTCTCCCCCATTCAGCAATTTTCATGCCACATACAAGAAAAAAAGAGAGAAAAACGTGGAGAGAGAAAGCAAGGGAGGAAAAGTGGAAAAGGAAGTAAAATCAGGCAAAAATACCACCATTCTTTACTAAATTTCTTCATCTTCTTTATCCTCCAATCATTTTCTCCAAAAGGCAGTTGCATCTTCATCCTTTCTTCAAGGTGGCGTGTTGGTCTAAGTGGGAGAAGAAGGGACTTTAGTGTGAGAAAAACAAAAGAAGCAAGGATTAAGCTTAAAGAGTAAGTTTTCTCCACTTTGCACTTGAAAATCACATGGTTTAAGTAAGTTTTGTTAAATCCTAGTTATGGGTCACTCTTGGACAGCATATGGATGATTAGAAATGGAGTTTAAATGTTGAATATGAAGGCCTAGGAATGGAGTTTGTATATTGACTATGAAGGCCATATGAGCTTATTTATTATTGTTATGTGCTGGAACTTTGAAAAATACAAAGATTGTAATTTTTGGGAACATGGAATTTATGGGAAGATGCTGTCCGAATTTCCTCAAAATTTCTATGGTGTTTTCTTAATGTCCTAGAGTCATGTATACCAAAATTTAGGCCTTAAAACATAAAGGAAGAGGCTATGGGATTTTTAAAACCAAAGAAACTCAATTTTGAACCTAAAATGGAGCTAGATTCTGTTATGATCAGAATGTGTTGTTGGGGCAAGAATTTGATAATTTTAAGCATTCCGACATATTCAAAAGGGTGTTTTTAGTTAGGAATACCTATAGAAAAGCTCCCAAAACTTTTGGAATAAAATCACTAAATCTTTGGCCAAGAAAGGCACACTATTTGGCCATAGTAGTTTGGAAGGCAAGAAGTTAGATTTTTCCAATTCCAATGGTCCCAATGAGTTTAAAAGCATCATATTACTTTAGGAAGTGCCCTTGGAATGATGAGAAAAGACCTAGAATAAAAGTCAAACTTTACCCCCTTAACTATGTAAAGTGTTGACCAAAACACATTTCTCATAGAAGGAGTGTGTTTTTCCAAAATCTAAGTTTATGGATGAGTTTGGCATATCCAAATTAGGGGGGGTCAAAGAATGATTTTAGGGCTTGTAAATAAAAAGTCAAAGTTGAGCCTAAAAATCAACTCTTTGTTAAAATAAAGGAATTAAGGGGATTTAAACAATTTTAAGGATGTAAGGTCTATGTGATGATTATAATGAATTATCATTATAATTATAGGATTTGATATTTGTTTGTGAACTCGAAGAGCAAGTGGACTGAGTTCTAAGGCTTGAGGAGCAAAATTTGCTAAGATAGCAGTTTTTCTTTCTCTTTCTTTAAACTTGTTTGTTTATATAATGATGAGTGTTATGCTATATCAAGTGTCATTCATACTATAAGATGAGACATGTACGCTTGGATTGTGCTTGGCCTTGTATGAAATTCCTTACATTACTATGTGGTATATGGCACCTTGATTGGCATTATGTTGTGTACTTACATGCTTGCCTATGAATGAGGTTGGTTTACTACTATTGTGATTTTATAATCTCACCCTAAATATAGCCCATGCTAGGTCCAAGTTCAAGCAAAGAAAGGGCAAAGGGTGTGGAGGCATAAATCGAGGACCTTACTTTTATGCATCAGATTTTGTCATGTAATCAAATATTTTGGATTATTGTATGTATGAGTTATGTTATGATACTGTATGGTAATAAGGTGTGTAAAAGAAAGCCATGTATATACTCAACCTTTAAGTAAAAAGAATATGACTAACATGCCTAAAATGCAAAGCTGCATGTGCTTATATAAAGGCAAAATAATAATAATAATATGTCAATAAGGGGTAAAATTGTCTAGTTTTTGTAAGGACACTTTTATGTGAATTTATATGTATTTTGTTGAGTAAGTATTTTTACCTTATAAAGGATTTAGAGAGCTTGAATTAGAGCCTTGAACTAACCTCATACGATTTTTCTATAATTAATTATGTATTTTCAAATTTGGACAAAATTTTGAGAATGACCAAATGAATAGTGAAATTGTATGAGAAAATTTTTAAAAGAAAAATTTTAATCAATTCTGATTTCCATTGACTCTTATAAGTTCTATATGATATATTAGTAGTAGGAAAGATGTTATATAGTGAGGTATGACACTCGTTGCGACATAATGGAATCTCATTGTGGCGAGTGTTGGGAGGCGAGCTTGGAGAGCTCCAGGAGGCTTGTTGCGGCGAGAATTGTGAAAGCATGAATAGTTAGTTCCTAAGAGCATTTTCCCTAGGGCGCAAAGAACTTGAGTTATAGTACAAAGTGCAAAATCTTAGAGTTCCAGTAGCCATTTTTGTTGCGATGCGGATGTACCAAGTCACGGTGAGAGTTTCCAAACTTGGTTTTTAGGTTCTAGTAACCAATTTAGTCGTAGCAGAGAAGGTCCAAGTTGCGGCGAAGGTTCCCAAACTCTTTTTTGTGACTTAGAAACTTTGAGAATTAGTATGATAATGTTATGTAATGATTTGGGAACATTTATAAGGGGTTTTGTAAGTTGAAATCAATAGTAAGATGAATCAAAGGTCTTAATAACTAATTATGATCACTTGTAGATTCAATTAGTTGTGGTTGTTTAGCTAATATCCTTAATTATATCAAGGTTCAAAATTTTCAACTTTCTCTTATTTTAATTAATTATAATGACTTTATACATTGATTTACAATCATTAATCATACAATTAAGCTTAATAACTATAATTAGGAAATAGAGTTGTTATAGATCAACTATTGAGATTCTTTGAATCTCATTTTTTTTCTTATTTCCACTAACCATGACTAGGTGGCTTTCAAGGAAGCAAGAATGATAATAAAAAATCTTGAAAAGAGCTACTTTGACAATGAAGCTTATTTTACAAGATATATTTTTGTACTTATGGCTATGTATTTGTATTTTTGGATATATGATCATTCCAACACATTTAAAAGTATGAGAAAATGATGTAAAAACCATTTATAGATGGTAGTATGTAATATTATGTATTTTGACCCCTTGAGTTCTTGAAAATATATGTGTATATTAGCAAGTGGGGAGGTGATTTTAAGTTGTATGACATTTAAGACATGTTGAACTAGTCATATATGATGCATTTATCATTTAAAACATATCATAATATGGCTCATTTAGAACCATTTTGAACCAAAACTCCCATTCTTTGAGCTATAATATGTCCATGAACTATTGATAGACTAAGTGAATAAATCTTGGGCTAAAATTTGGTAGGCACTTAGAGGACATGTGAGCTTTCCATAGAGTGAAAGAATATAATTTTTAGAGCTCAGTAGAATACTTCATGAATTTTTGAAGTTGGCTAAATTATGTAGCAAAAATGGTTTTCATATGGTCAATTTTCATTTTCAGAGATTTTGTGGAACCAAATGAACTCATTTTGACCTAAACTTTTTACAATAGATAACTCTCATTATAAGCTTTTTATGGGCACTGAGTTTGTATAAATCAGAGTTGTGTAGCTCAACTTATGATTTTTTAAAATTTGGCCCTATTATGTCTTAAAGTGGTCAAATTATGCATGTTAGCCAAACTTTGAATATCTTAAGCATAACAAACTTGTTTAGCATGAATTTGGTGAATAAAATGATGAATAAAATGGTGAATCTCATGATTATGTAAGGTTTTTAATAACAGTAAATTCCACAGTCTAAAGTGTAAATATAACTAATTGTTGTTAAATGAGTAACATGGTATGAAATTTATGTATAATCTTTAATGATATAACATCTAGGCTCCAAACTCTCAATTGCTATGAGTCATGTCACACCATAATTTGTTTAAGTTCATATTCTCATGTTCAAGGTTAGTCTCATATGGAATCAAAGGAAAACCAATAAAAGAGAATAAAAATAATGAAATTTTCTTGTGTTACATCAGGGTTTAAAAATTCATTACGCATTTCGTGGACCCTATGTGTAAAATCCCACATCAGCTGAAAAGGGATTGTGGCTAGCCCATATAAGTGGGGGAGAATCCCTCCCCCACCAAGGCACGCTTCTCTCTAGAGAGAAGGCTGGGTCAGTGTACCCTCGAAGCTCGGGAGAAGGCAAAAAGGTCAGTAGCGGGAAACTGATTGAGTAACAATATCGCTGCGTAGCTCTGATACCAGTAGGCACGCATTTTCCTTGAGCGAAGGTTAGGTAACCAAGCCCTTGAAGCTCAAAAGGCGACAAAACCCTTGGGAAGGCCGGGTCAAAGACCCACGAACTAGGAGACAATACGTCTGGTGGCTCTATAAGTGTGTTGGTATCAGAGCAATCTTGGCCCATATACGACACGAGGGCGGGTCGGCCCCCAAGGGAGGTGGATTATAAAGTCCCACATCTGTTGGAAAGGGCCTATGGCTAGCCCATATAAGTAGGGGAGAATCTCTCCCTACCAAGGGGCGGTTCTCTCTAGAGCGAAAGCTGGGTCAGCGTACCCTCGAAGCTCGGGAAAAGGCAAAAAGCTCAGCAGCAAGAAATCGATCGGGTAACAATACCGTTGTGTAGCTCTGATACTAGTAGGTGCGCTTTTCCTGAGAGCTAATGGGAAAAGCCATCTCTCGGGAAGGGACAAACCCCAATGAACCAGGAAGGCAGGGTCTTTAACCCACGAATTGGGAAGGAAGGGACAATACCTTGGTGGCTCTGTATATGTTGGTATTAGAGCAATCCTGGCCCATGTGCGACCCGAGAATGGGTCGGCCCCTAAGGGGGGTAGATTGTAAAGTCTCATATCGGCTGGAAGGGGCCTGTGGCTAGCCCATATAAGTGGCGGAGAATCCCTCCCTACCAAGACGCGCTTTTCTTGAGAGCTAATGGGAGAAGCCATCTCTCGGGAAGGGATAAACCCCAATGAACAGGGAAGGTAGGGTCTTTGACCTACGTACCGAGAAGGAAGGGATAATACCTTGGTGGCTCTGTATGTGTACACACTTACAGAGCTACCAGACATATTGTCCTCTGGGTCGTGGGTCTCTAACTCGGCCTTTCCAAGGGTTTTGTCACCTTCCGAGCTTTGAGGGCTTGGTTACCTAGCTTTCGCTCAAGAAAAATGCACGTCTGCTGGTATCAGAGCTACGCAGCGATATTGTTACTCGGTCGGTTTCCTATTGCCGAGCATTTTGCCTTCTCCCAAGCTTCGAGGTACATTGACTTAGCCTTCGCTCTAGAGAGAAGTACGCCTTAGTGGGGAGGGATTCTCCCCCACTTATATGGGCTAGCCACAGGCCCCTTTTAGCCAATGTGGGACTTTACAATCCACCCCCTTTGGGGGCCGACCTGTCCTCGGTTTGCACATGGGCCAGGATTGTTCTAATACCAACACATATAGAGCCACCAAGGTATTGTCCCTTCCTTCCCAGTTCATAGGTCAAAGACCTTACCTTCCCGGTTCGTTGGGGTTTGTCCCTTCCTGAGAGATGGCTTCTCCCATTAGCTCTCAGGAAAAGCGCGCCTTGGTGGGGAGGGATTCTCCCCCACTTATATGGGCTAGCCACAGGCCCCTTCCAGCCGATGTGGGACTTTACAATCCACCCCCTTAGGGCCAACCCGTCCTCGTGTTGCACATGCAGCTAGGCCGGCTCTGATACCAATACATATAGAGCCACCAAGGTATTGTCCCTTCCTTCTCAGTTCGTGGGTCAAAGACCCTGCCTTCTTGGTTCATTAGGGTTTGTCCCTTCCCGAGAGATGGCTTCTCCCATTAGCTCTCAAGAAAAGCGCACCTTGGTGGGGAGGGATTCTCCCCCACTTATATGGGCTAGCCACAGGCCCCTTCCAGCTGATTTGGGACTTTACAATCCACTCCCCTTGGGGGCCGACCCCTCCTTGGGTCGCACATGGGCCAGGATTGCTCTGATACCAACACATACAGAGCCACCAAGGTATTGTCCCTTCCTTCCTGGTTTGTGGGTCAAAGACCCTGCCTTCCTGGTTCGTTGGGGTTTGTCCCTTCCCGAGAGATGACTTCTCCCATTAGCTCTCAAGAAAAGCACACCTTGGTGGGGAGGGATTCTCCCCCACTTATATGGGTTAGCCACAGGCCCCTTCCAGCCGATGTAGGACTTTACAAGAGTGGCCTTAGAGAGCCCCTAGATAAAGAGTGGGGAGTATGAGACAAGATTTTGAGAGTTGTAGGATAAGAAGGAATTTCGCCGCAGCCAATAGAGGCGAAGTCACCTAAGGAGAGTATCAGAAAGCAATTCGCCACGGTGAAATGTGAGAGGCAAAATTAGGAGTCGTCCAGAGGGTAATTTGCCACAATGAACTTTTGAGAGAATTTATCAGGCATTCCAGAGAGGAATTAGCTGCTGTGAAAGGGGGAATTGGCCGTGGCCAATAATGAGAGGTGAGTGAGGTAGGTTCTAAAAGGTTTCCTCACCGAGGCGAAGGTCCTACTCGTCGTGGCAAAATATGTGAAAGTAAGAAGTGAACTTGAGGGCAATTAGCCGTGGCGCAAGGGCATTTAGTCACGGCTAATAGTCCCAAACCTTTGTTCTAACCTAGAAATCTTGGTTTTTCATGTGGTAACTACAAGGGATGACTTAGAAATATTGGTAGAAGATTCTTGTGAGTTGAAATTAATGGGTAATAGAATCAAAGGCTTATAAATGAATGTTTGTTTCCCTGATGTACATGAGTGCTTGTAATGATATGGTTGATAACTCTAATAACATTAAGGTTCAAATTTTTCTGTATTTTTTGAAGGTAATTAGTCATAATGTCTTGTAACCCTAATTTATAATTATTAATCACGTATTCAACCTTAATTACAATGATTAAAAGTTAAGGTCGTCACACTAAAAGTCCCTAGGTGTGGGTGAGACAAGGCCAAAAGTCCCATGAATGGGTGAGGCTAAGTCAAAAGTCTTTAAGCCAAAGGTGAGGCTAATCCAAAAGTCCTAAAAATGGGATAAGGCTAAACCAAAAATCCCTAGAGCTTATTTTTGACTTTGATATGACTTTGTGGCATGAAAATGTTGAATTGAATACTTTATGGTGATATTAAGATGCATACTTGTGCTCTTTGACATGTTACATACCTTAGTTGCTTACTCAAATGAGTGTATGAGCTATTGAGATTTCATAAATCTCACCCCATTCCTTTTCCCATCTCACCATATCTAGGTGGTGTCCAAGAAGCTAAAGATGGAAGCCAAGGAGCTTGAAAAGCTATTTCTTGACACTTTGTATAGTTTTGTATGGCTTTTGATGTAAAATAATGTCAAAGTATATATCTATATGTAACTTTTGAGATGTAAATATTTGAGCAAGTGTAAAGTATTTATAAATAATGTATGAACCATATTTGGAACCAAAGCAATGAAAATGTGAGATTTGGTCACTTGGTGGCTTGTAGGTAGCTATGCATTCTTGTATGGAGCATGGTAAAATTGAGATGCATGATGGTTTGGACCACTTGGGTAGTTTATATATGATACATTCTTACTTTAAAACTTGCCCAAGAGGTGCTAAACCATGTAAGAGGCCATTTGGAACCATATTGACCATTTTATGCTACTAAACTTGCCAAATTCAAGAGCTATGTCAAGATTTGACCAAATGACCTCTTCTTGGTCTAAAACTTGGCATACTTATAGGTCTTGTTTAGGGCTTTTTGGAAAGCTAAAGTTTATGTTACTTAGAGCTCTGGAGAATTTTTAGTGAATTTCCAAAGTTGGCAAAATTTTTGTAATTTGATAGTAGTACTATACAAATGGTCAGTAGCTTCACCTTTATCACCCATGAGTCAAATGGTGTCCAATGACTATGTAATTTTACAAAGAGAAACTAGACATTTACAGTGACTAATACCAACTAAAAGCACCTCCATTAGAGGTCTATAGAGGGAGAACTAATGTTTTAAAGTTTCAAATCAGTATCAGGGATGCCAACTGACCTTGGTTTGTGACAACCCTACCTTCTGATCAATGTATTTGTGGTTAAATACAAGATTATTAATTAATGATCAAGGTTTGAGGTCATTATATTTTACCACATTACGAAAATATGAGGAAATTTGAACCTTGATGTTAGGGTCATCACTATAGCACCACAACAAAACAAAATTTACATAAAAGAAATCCTACTACCATAAGGGGTTTATGATTCAACCGTCCATTAGTTTTAATACCCAATAACCACCCACAAGTGTTCCTATATCATCTCTCACCATTACCGTTGAAGAAATTGGGGTTTCTAGGCTAAAAGGAGTAGGTTAGGGACTTGCGCCGCGGTCTATACCTTCCCTGCCGCGGCCAAGTTGCTTTCTAGAATCACTGGACAAATTTCACATATCGCTGCGGTGAGTTAGACCTTCGCCGCAGCCAACCTATGTGGCGCCACGGAGGAAACGCCTCTTGGAACTACTGTCCTCAACTCCCACGATTCTCACCTTGGCGCAATATATTTGAGCCGCGGTGAGTTTTGCTTCTGTCCAACCCTTATTTTTCTTTCCTCGACTCGTGCCGCGGTAGGACATAATGTGCCGCGATGAGTTTTAGTTCTATTACCCTCCTGGATGATTTTTCCCACTTCACGCTGCGGTGAGATTTATCAGGCCGCGGCGCTCCTTGCCACTGTCACTCCCTGGGCCAATTTTCTTCCCTTGCGCTGCAACGGGATTGGTTAAGCCATGGCGCCCTTCAGCTCTGTCTCTCATTTGGCCGTGGCGAAGCCTTCTTAGCCACGGCGAGACTCCCTCCTGTGACTACATTACCCAAGTTTCGCCCCCTACACTCCAATTCTCATCTTAGAAACACTCCAGGTCCACCTACCCTTATTTTATGTGAATCTAATGGTGTTTATCTACTCTACTTACCCATCAATCTGTCCATTACCATTGCAAAACTTAAATACTACTTCCTACTTGCCCAACTTGCTCATATAAGCAAATTCATGAATATATGACAGTAAGAACACATGCATTAGCAGTAATTTACATCCCATGCACATTCCATAGAGATTCTATTCAACAATAGCT
Organism: Erythrophleum ivorense; assembly: GCA_026724425.1. NCBI lineage: Eukaryota > Viridiplantae > Streptophyta > Magnoliopsida > Fabales > Fabaceae > Erythrophleum > Erythrophleum ivorense. The sequence continues at coordinate 39,863 of JAIUCV010000905.1, read as the reverse complement.
TATGTCCACATCCAAGGCATCATATGACTACAATTCCCATATGGTAATCCATATCACAATTTCAACAAAACTATATATATGATTCTATAAGTTCATACATTAATATTCAACTATAATGAGACTTAAATCCTTAACGGTTACATTTCAATTAAACAAAATATGAACACCTACACTTGGCAACATGATTACATGATGATGCTATGTAAACTAATAACAAAATTGCATCTCTACTAAATAAGCCAGCCTAAGTGTAGCCTTCTCCCATATGTTGGAGCTCATGGATTTTCATCCACTTGCTTTCCTTTATCCTTACCCGAAGAACCTTTACCTAAAATGTTAATCCCATGAAACGGGGTGAGATATAAATCTCAGTAACCAAGGAAATTCCATCATATATCCAATTTAATTAGCATATATGCATGAATCAAAATCAACATCAGAAACATATCCATCATATTAGCAAATGAAACAATTAGGTTATTATGATTATTATCCCATACTAGTAATCATATTATCACATGTTAAAGGCTATTAACACTGGGAGAGGCCCGTCCACAGCACCTACTCCCTATTGAGCACAACCGGGGCTCAGTACATCTAGGTTTGATCATAATCTGGTGCTCGATCGAAGTACATGCACGGGTGGCAACCGCACCACAGCTCCACCATGGACTCACAAGGTCCAAACACAATTCAACAGATAGCCAACCGATTCATTCAACATTTCAAATCATTCATATACAACAACATATGAAATGAAATCAAATATATACATGAAATTGATATAAACTCGGTTACCTCACTTGTAGATAAATTTGCAACAGCTATCACAAATCCTAAATTTGGATTAGAGTGTCCATCACCAGAAAACTCAATATTCCACCTAAAATCCTAAGCAAATTTGTTTAGAATTAATACCCATTTTATAAATAAGCTATGGGGGTCTCAAATTAACAAATGAAGCATCAAAATGGAGGGTTTAAACTCACCCAAGGTCAGCCCTAACCTCAACCTACGAATTTCACCAAGAAAATCCTCATATTCCCACATTTCAGATTTTGGGTAGGGTGAAAATACTCCAAATGAAAAACTAATCAGACCAAATTAAAGAGAAAGATGAGGGGATTAAGTTGTATAACTATTACCTTGGCTGAATCTTGCTTTAAATGTGAGAAAATACAGAATTCTTACCCCTAACCCTAGCCTTCTTCTCAACCTCTGAATTTTGCTTCTTGAGTTTTAGCAAATAAGAAAGTGGCTGAAGCATTAGGGTTTAGGTTGGGTTTTAGCTGGGTTAAATATGGGTCATGGGTTGCTCCAAGATCCAACTTCATTTGGGCTTCAAATTTTAGCTTGTTGGGCCAATTTTAAAGGTGTTGGGTTGCTGAAATTTAATTGGGCTAGACCAAGTTTTAAGAGCTCAAGAATATGGGTCTGTACAAGGGTTATTGGGCCACTTAGAAGAGTCTATACAAGGTGGATTTTGGGCCTCCATCATACTAAATTGGGTTAGGTCTGCACCTAACCCATTGGGCCTCCATTAGCCTCTTCTCATGATCTATTAATTTAAGCCTAGATAGAATTTCTATCTCAATTAAATCTCAACCCATATTAATAAATTTACCTTTCTAAAATCTCTATTTACTTAACTTGCCTAATTATCCTATATTAATTATTTCTAATTAATCTAATCCGTGATTAACACCTTAACTAATTATGGGGTATTACATGGTTAATGTTCCATAGGTTTTTAGGGCATGAAGACTCCTGAATTAGTTTGGACTTATTTTTTTTCCTCTAGTTAACATCTATAGCTTTCCAAATTGGTATAGTTTTCCTAGATTGGATATTTTTGGAATTAGTTATGAATCTTTGAAATTTATATCAGTAAATTGTATCAAAAATGTTGGGTAGTCTGACCTATGTCAACTTTTTATTGTCAAACATGGTCCAAATGATATTTTTATGGCTTGAAATTATTTTTAGATATAGTTAACATCTAAATCTTTCTAGATAGTTATTATGTGCTTGATTTTTATTCTTCTAGAATTAGTTATAATTTTCCAAAGTTGCTATTAATAAATTGCCATTGGAACCTACGATTGAAACGTTGAAATCTCTAGTTTTTGGTTTCTAATTCATGGTTCATAGAATATTTTGGACTGTTTATGACTTGTATAGATGGAATGTGAGTGGAGGATATTGTTGATGAGTTCATAGTGTAATGTCCCACATTGGGTATGAGACCTTGCGGCTAAGGCCTTATAAGTGGGAGCGAAGCTCTCCCCACGGATGATGCGTTTTCTTAAGGGAGGAACAAAATCCCACCATGTGGGAAATGAGAGTACCACAGGGTGTCGTAACAGAGATAATATAGTCAGAGGCTCAGTGAGGTAGTGGTATCAGCAATCCTGTCCCATGTGCGACCCGAGGACGGGTCGGCCCTTAAAGGGGGTGGAATGTAATGTCCCATATTGGGTAGGAGACCCTGAGGCTAAGGCCTTATAAGTGGGAGCGAAGCTCTCCCTATCGACGATGCGTTTTCCTAAAAGAGGAACAAAACCCCACCGCATGGGAAATGAGAGTACCACAGGGTGTCGTAACAGGGACAATATCGTCGGAGGCTCTGTGGGGCAGTGGTATCAGAGCCAGCCTAGTCGTATGTGCAACCTGAGGACGGGTTGGCCCCAAGGGGGTGGAATGTAATGTCCCATATCAGGTAGGAGACCCTGGGGCTAAGGCCTTATAAGTGGGAGCGAAGCTCTCCCCACTAACGATGCATTTTTCTAAGGGAGGAACAAAACCTCACCACGTGGGAAATGAGAGTACCATGGGATGTCGTAACGGTGACAATATCGTCGGAGGCTCTATGGGGCAGAAAGGCCTCGCTAGAATGGGCAGCAGAAGCTCCGGCTCTCCTGATATGTCTAGTGGCTCTGTAAGTGTGTTGGTATCAGAGTAATCCTGGCCCATGTGTGACCTGAGGACGAGTCGGCCCCTAAGGGGGTGGATTGTACACATACAGAGCCACCAAGGTATTGTCCCTTCCCGCTTGGCTCACAGGAAAAGTGCGCCTGCTAGTATCAGAGCTACGCAGTGGTATTGTTACTCGGTCGGTTTCCTGCTGCCGAGCTTTTTGCCTTCTCCCGAGCTTTGAAGGTACATTGACCCAGCCTTTGCTCTAGAGAGAAGCACGCCTCGGTGGGGAAGGATTCTCCCCCACTTATATGGGCTAGCCACAGGCTTCTTCCAGCCGATGTGAGACTTTAAAATCTACCCCTCTTGGGGGCCAACCCTTCCTCGGGTCGCACATGGGCTAGGATTGCTCTGATACCAACACATACAGAGCCACCAAGGTATTGTCCCTTCCTTCTCGGTTCGTGGGTCAAAGACCCTACCTTCTTGATTCATTGGGGTTTGTCCCTTCCAGAGAAATAGCTTCTCCCATTAGCTCTCAGGAAAAGCGCGCCTTAGTGGGGAATGATTCTCCCCCACTTATATAGGCTAGCCACAGGCCCCTTCCAACCGATGTGAGACTTTACAACTTTCACCTGAAATATTTAGCTCATGAAACGGGGTGAGATGCAAATCTCAGTAGCCAAGGCAAATTCCATCATATATTCCAGTTTAATTAACATATATACATGATTTCACATAAGTATCAGAAAACATGCTAGTCATATCAGTAAATGAAACAATTAGACTATCATGATTACTATCCCATACTAGCAATCATATTTCCACATATTGAAGGCCAATAACACCTGGAGAGACCCGTCCACGGCTCCCACTCCCCAATAAGCACAACCAGGGCTTAGTGCATCTGTGGTTGATTATAACTCGATGCTCGATTGAAGCACATACATGGGTGGCAGCCGCACCACAGCTCCACCATGGACTCACAAGGTCCAATCACAATACAATAGATAGCTAACTAATTCATTTAACATTTCAAATCATTCATGTACAACAAATATGAAATTAAAATAGGTATATGCATGGAATTAATATAGTCCCGGTTACCTCACTTGTAGACAAGTTGGGAAGTTACAGCAATACCAAAATCCTCCTAAAATCATAATATCAGAAAATGTTCATTTTTATCAGTCCATTACTATCTCATTCATCATTTGTGGTAATAACCCAATGCTCAAAGAATTAAGTTACTAATAGTTACCTAAGGATACCTACCCAATCACCAAGAGCCTCAAATTTTGGATTTTGTCTTCCCTAGACCAGAAACATCAATATATCACTCCAAATAATAGGAAAATTCGCACAAAATTAAGGCCTATACTATAAGTCTACTATAGGGGTCTTAAACCAGTAGAAAATACATTAAAATGGAGAGTTTATACTTACCTAATAACACCCTCAGCCCCAACCTACGAAATTTCACCAAGAAAACCCTAAACAACCACATTTCAGATTTTGGGTAGGGTGAAAATACTCTAAATGAAAAACTAATAAGGCCAAAATGAAGAGAAAGAGAAGGGGATTAAGTTATACAACTATTACCTTGGCTGCATCTTGCCTTAGAAATGGGAAATGGTGGATTTCTTGCCCCAAACCCTAGCCTCCCTTAAAACCTCCGAATTTCTCTTTTGTGTTCTTGTGTTCTGGAGAATTGGGGCTAGTTAGGTTAGTTTTTAGGATTTAAGTTGGGTTTTCTATAGGTTATAGGCTGCTCCAAAGATCCAACTCCAAATGGGCTTCAGACTTAATCATTGTTGGGCCAGCTTTCATGTGTTAGGCTATAGAATTTTAATTGGGCCAGACCAAATTTCAAGAGCTCAAAGGATTTGGGTCTGCACAAAGGTTGTTGCGCCAATTATAAAAGCTTATAAAAAGTGGATCTTGGGCCTTTATCACATTGAATTAGATTGGGCCTGCACCTAACTCATTGGGCCCCCATTAGTCTCTTATCATGATCTCTTATATTAATTTGGGCCTAGATGAAGTTTTTATCCTAATTAAATCTCAAACTCATATTAATAATTTATCTTTCAAAATTTTTATTCACTTAATTTACCTAATTATTCTATATTAATTATTCTTAATTAACCCAATTCTATGATTAACACCTTAATTAATTTTGGGGTGTTACATTTGGCATCATCTCACCCTTATGAGCACTTTTTCACAATCAAATAACATTCAAGAAAGTATATTGGGACCAATGCAATAACACAACGTCAAGTGACATGTTTCAAGATACAAATGCACATACAAGCACACAATAACACATACATATCCAAGAATACAAATAAGAATAGAGTGAAGAGCTACCTTGGAGGAATTCCAAGCTTTAACTTTGATTATTCCTTCCCTTTACTGGCTACACACCCACAACTAGATGGGGCTTGATTTTCTTAGCCTAAACACCACAAATAACACTCAATTACTCCCTTAGAACAAGTCAAAGCATTAGACACACACACTTAAGAAGCACACTTTATTTATTGGTCTCATATTAGTTCCGTTAATGGCCTAATGAGGCAACTACCATAATTCAAGTTTTTGGTTCCATTTTCTCCTCATATCTAGACCTCCTGGTTCCATTTAGACTTCTTGAAGTCATCATACATTCAATTCCAAGAGCCTAGGTTCATGTTGCTTCTATAGGTTATATTATGGAACCCATTGCCTCATCTCCTAATCTATGGTTTCTAAATTTTTTCCAAGGTTTCCTACCACCTTCTTTCATCATATAAAGTCCCAAACCAAACTTGGAACAATTTAAAATACTCCCTAGGTATTCCAAGGAGCTTTGGCTGAGACATAGCAAGGAAATTTGGCCCATGGAGTTTTTTATTTTTTCTTGATGGAAGAGGCACTTAGGGAGCTTCCTAGGGGTCTTGGAAATACAAAAAAACACTCACATATGCTAGGGAATTCAAGAATCAAATCAGTTTTACAATATGTTCAAGAGCTTTACACTTTTCTACCTTGAATTTCAATGGATAAACTTTAAATTTCCTTACATATTTTAAGTTCCCATAGCCTAAATCAATAAATTCTCACTGGTTCTTAGACATAAACTCTCCCCTCCTACCAAGTCTTAACTTGGCCGAGACACTCAAAGAGGAACAAGGGAGGAAAAAGCAACAAAAAGGAAGAAAGCTACCTTGAATCAAGCTTATTTCAAGAGCTCTTTTCCTTGCTTTAGCCTTCTCTTTGAAACTTTAAGCTTTCCCCTCTGAATTAAGGACAAAACAAAACCATATGAACATCCAAAACCATGGAAAGATGAAGTAAGGAGGAGAGAACAAGGTTTCAAGAAGAAAGACCATGGAAATCTTAAAGTTTTCTTACCTTTTTCCTTGAGTTCTTCCTTCCTCCTTGGCTCTCTTAGTGCATCTCTCTTAGGCAGCCTCTCTCTCTATTTTGGACAAAGCTCAAGTTGGTTAGAGAAGCAAGAAGATGGGATGCCTCTTTTAAAAGAAGAATGGAGAAAAAATTGTTCCAAAAAATGACATTTATGTCCCTCACCTTTGGCAATTCTGTTTTAGACTCATTTTAGTCCCTTTTCAAGAACCGTCTTTTTCATTATAAAATTTGGGTTCTCAATTTTATAAAATGGCTTTGGAAGAACTTAATTTGGATTAAAAACCTTCCCGAATGAACCAGTCAAAGTTTAGGTCAACTGACATTTAAAACCATACACTGGAAGGGTTTTAACTGTCCCGGGGCTTCCCATGGTTTCAAGACCTCTAAAAACCCTAAAGAACTCAAATTTTCCATTTAAAAAGCTCTTTTGTTAGTTTTTCAAAAAGTGTTTATATTTATGAAAATGCCACTAGACTTTCGACAAATATTTTGAATCACTTCGGCTTCGGTTTTTGGGGAACTCAAGACTCAAATTCTCATTTTCTATTATTTAAAATTTTATCCAAATTTTATTTGGCCTTAAATCATTCATATAAGGGGACTTGCTTTTCAAACTAACTCATTACGGTGTTTTCACGAAATACCAGATGTTACAAGTCATATAATTTTAATAGAACTCATTTAGACCATCAAAAGCTTAGTTAAACAAGCCTAAAACTAACTTGCTTCTTTAGGCCTATTTGAACCCTAAAATTTCAAATTTTAATTTAAGTTCTTTAAATTCAATCAAATGATTCCATTAATATTTATTATTCATATTTAGGCCATTTATAACCTTAGAATCAAAGAAAACTCTTTGTAGCTACTTGAACCATGTCTTGGTTAGGACATGCACCATTCTTAACTAACATGGAGTTACCTTTCTTAAGGAATTTGGCATATGTGGAGGTTCTTTAGCTTTTTTATAGTTTGAATATGATCTTAAATAGCTTGAAACATCTTCCTAGGGTTCCAAAATTTTCAAAGTGCAATTTGAACCTTAAGTGGTCTAGCTTAAGTTCTATAGCTCTTTTTAGCATTTCAATTGCATAACCTTACTATCATAACATATCAGGATATCCCTTAAGTTATATTACAAATGGCAACTACATCTATTTTCACTAAATTAACACTTTTAGTGCGGAAATAACAATTATCAAAGGCCAAAATAATTCATTTTTGGTCAAATGGGCTATTTGGGCTTACCATTCTCATCTTCCATCCTTAACACATTTATTCAACCATAAACACCATAATTTGAAGCATGAAATTCGGGTTTGGATCAAGAATCTCAATTTCAAGAACATACTTCCATGGTATCCATATTCTGTCTTGAACTTTAGGAATTCATAACTAATTCTAGAAAAATCTAGATCATGCAAATTATGACTTTAAGTAAAACTTAAGATGTCCTCTAACTACCATATAAATTTTAGATCAAAACAATATCATTTAACCCACCAAAATCCATTGGAATAGTAACTAGGTCTGGAGGACATTCTATAGTAAACCAGAAATTTCAAAAATTCATATCTCCCTCTACAAAGCTTTAAATTAGGTGCTCTTAGTAGCTATAGAAATATTATGATGTCTACTATATGCCTATAAAATTTCATGAGTATTAAACTTCATTTAACCCTTAAATGACACCGAAAACCAAGTTGACCATATGTACAGTAACAATGACAGTTTCTACATAATTTAGTCAACTTTAAAAATTCATAATAAATTATCTATAGCTCCAAAAATAGTTCTCTTTAGCTTTGTGAAAAGATATAGATGAGATTTATATGCCTGCCAAATTTCATGCAAAAATTCATCTATTTGGTCTAGTTTTGGTTAGGGTAAGAATATGGCAAAAATTGGGATCAAATTGGCATCAAATGGTACCAAATGACCTTCTAAACATATCATAACCATTTGAGCATATCCAACAGCTTAAACATAGCATATAGAAGCATCCCAATAGGTCCAAATTGTAACAACCAGAAAAAGAAAAGAAAAGAAAAAAAAGTTGAAAATTTTTCGAAGTCCTGAAATTTTCTAAGTCTGCTAGCTATAGCGAGAAATGGCCTAACTATAGCGAATGTACCTATTCGCTATAGCGAGAAAGGGTCTAGCTATAGCAAGAGTGCCTTTTCGCTATAGCAAAAATGCTTCTAGCTATAGCGAGTGCGGGTATCCCATACAAAAATCAGGGAGCTGCTCGCTGTAGCGAGCGTCGTAGCAAAAACAGGGGTCTGGGACTGATACGTGCTCGTTGTAGTGAGGGTTATGCTTCGCTAGAGCGAGGGTTAATCCAGAAAAGCATAACAAAAAGGAATTTGACTTCTTAAAGCATCCCAATTCATTCCTTTTCCTTTTAACCAACTTAGACTTCATCTAAGGCAGAGAAAAAGGCTGACGAGAGAGAGAAAGATCTAGAGAAGGAAGGAGAACAAGAAAAAGGTAAGCATAACTTGAGATTTCCATAGCTTTTCTTCTTAGAATCTTGTTCTTCTCTCTTTGCCCTCTCTTGCTATGGTTTTGGATGTTGAATTAGCTATGTTTTGGGCTTAGTTCAGAAGAGGAAATATGGAAAATCGCTCTTGAAGAAGGCTAAAACTCATGTATCTTCACTTCTTCTTCTTTGCTTTCTTTTAGAATGTTAGTTCTACCAACTTGAGAGCTTGAGAGAAAAGAGTGGGTGAAATTCTAGAGAGAGAGAACCCCTAGATTCTTATGTGCTTTGTAGGGTTTGCTATAAAGAACCCCCTAACTTTATGAATAATTGTTGAGTTATGAGAGAGTAATTTGCTCTTTGTTGTGCCTAGGCTCAAGAGAAGCACCTCCATCTAGTTGTGCTTGTGAGAGTAAGAAGGAAGAAGAGAAATTGAAAGGGAAGGCTTGTGTTGGCCGATAAGGTAGTTCTCCATTCTTTCTTGTTGCATTCTTGGATGTGTAATAGTCATTGTATACTTGTGTTTATGCTTGTATTGTGAGCCATGCCATTTGATGTTGCCTTGATGCATTGGTACCGATATGTTTATGATATGGATTGTGAACATTGCTCAGGTGAGGTTGTGCCAAAAGTCCCTTGAGACGGGTGAGGTAGAGCTAAAAGTCCCTAAACCAAGAGTGAGGCCAATCCGAAAGTCCCAAAAACTTGGGTGAGGCTAGACCAAAAGTCCCTAGAGCTTATTCTTGGCATTGATCTGAAATCATGGCATGAAAATTATGTGTTTTGTAATTGTGAATGGTTTGCATACTTTGACTTATTTATATATCTTGATTACTTCCTTGAATGAGTGTATGAGCTATTGAGATTCCCTGAATCTCACCCCTTTCCCTCTCCCATTTCATATGGTCCAGGTGGAGCTCAAGAGCCTAAGAATGGAGACCATGAGGCATAGAAGGCCTTTGTTTTGCTACTTTTGCACACTCACACATAGTTTGATGTATATGAAAACTAAAGTGCTTATGTATACATATTCTTTTTGAGATGTAAATATTTGAGCAAGTGTAGAGATATGTATAAATGATGTATGAACTATGTAGAGAGCCAAAGCAATGGAAATGTGGAATTTGCCCATTTTGTGGATGGTATGCAATAGTGCATTTTGGCTTGTAGCATAGTAAATTTGAAATGTATGATGATTTAAACCACTTGGGCATTTCATATATACTATGCTTATGCTTTAAAGCTTTCTCAAGTGATGCTAGAATATGTGGGAGGTCGTTTGGACCCACTTTAAACTATTTTGGGTGCTAAAATTGCCAAATTTGTGAGCTCTGTCAAAGTATGACCAAATGAACTCTTATTGATATGAAATTTGGCATGCCTCTAGAGCTTATTGAGAGCTTCTTGGGAAGATAAATTGGGTAATATTTGGAGGTCTAGGGAATATTTAGTGAATTGTTAAAGTTGGAGAATTTTCTAGTTTTAGTTATTGTACTGTGCAACTAGGTCCGAAAATGAATCTGTGTCATTCATGGACCAAATGGTGTCCAATTATCATGAAATTTTATGAAGATAAACTAGATATCCACAGTGACCTATAACAATAGGAAGCACCTCAATCAGAGGTCTGTAGAGGGAGAAAGAAGTTTCTGAAGTTTTATGTCAGTATCAGGGAAGCTATCCGACCTTCGTTACTGTTCCATTAGTTTTCAAGGTCCAAGGACTACTGAAATGATCTAAAATTATTTTTTTCCTCTAGTTAACATCTGTGGCTTTCCAAATTGGTATAGTTTTCCTAGATTGGATTTTTATGGAATTAGTTATGGATTTTCGAAGTTCATGACAGCAAGCTGCATTAGTACCAGGGATAGCCAGACCTCTGTCTCTTTTTCAATGTCAAACATGGTGCAAATGCTAAGATTGTGGTTGGAAAGATTTTTAGTGTAAATTTAACACTTCGATCTTTCCAGAGAGCTATGTTTTTCTTGATTCCCATTTTTCTAGAATTAGTTATGATTTTCCAAAGTTAGAACCAAAAATTTGACTTTTGGGCCCATTTGAGAAATTACATTTTCTTGGTTTTTGGCTTCATATCCATGGCTTATGGGTTGTTTGAGGCTACGTATGAGTTGTATAAATGGTGATTGAGTAGAGAATGTAAATGATGGGTTCACAGAACCCACAGGGCAAAATATGAGCATTTGAACCCTGTTTCATAGCATGAAAATGCCACGGTTTATGCTTGTGTTTTGGAAATCATATGGAATCAAGCTTAGAGGGAGATTAGTTGGAGTTAAGTCATTATGGTGTTACAAAAATCACCATGGAGCTCAAATTCACTATCTTACTTGCATATATACGCATAGACAGTATGGTTCAAGGATGTCAAAATCATACATTCTCATACATATGGTTTCAAATTTGGTTTATACAATATATTTACATGTTATTATATATGTTCAAAGGTTTACATCTCATATATAACTTGTACATACATAGTTTGACATTAATTTAGATAAAAAATTATACTATTGTCAAAGTATTACAAATTATGCTCTTTGGCTTCCATTATTTGCTCCTTGGGCTTCACTTGGCCAAAAGTTAGATGGAAAGTAGGGAAAGTGAGATTTAAAGAATCCCAATAGCTCTTTTACCCTTTCAAGTAAGCATACATGGTATATAATCATGTTAAAAAATACAAGTATGCACTAAACACTTTCAAGAACCATTCAAATCATGTGTTCAAGATTACATAAGCATGTTAAGATCAAAATCAAGCTCTAGGGACTTTTAGTCTAGCCTCACCCACTTTCTAGAGACTTTTGACTTAGCTTCACTAATTCTTGAGACTTTTGGCCTTGTCTCACCCATTCTTAGGGACTTTTGGCTTCTATTCACCCATTACAAGGGACTTTTGGCACAACCTCATCCATAAAGAGCAATCTCACAATTCAAAAGCAATTCAAGAAGCATAATGATACCATAGCATCAAACCAATAGCTATAAGCATGTCTTATGATTCAAACACATATACAAGCATTCAATGACAATTAAACAACTCAGAAATGCATACAAGAAAGGATGGAAAGCCACCTTAGTTCAAGAAGCACAATTTTCTTCCTCGAACTCTACTTCCCCTTCTTGGCCTTACACCCACACCCAGGAGGAGCTTGGTTTGCTTGGCCTAGACACATCAAACAAGATACAAACACATCAATGGAACCATTTCTAACTTCACATAAACTCTACACAAGCTATTTCTAGTTTATGCCATGATTATGGTTCCATACAAGGGCATAATGAAGCAACTCATATAATTCAAGATATTGGCTCCAATTTCTCACTTAATCTAAGTCACATGACTGCATTTAAAATTATTAGAGCCATCATAAACTCAATCTAGGGAGTTAAACATCAAGTTGCTTCTTCATGCTTAAAAAGAACTTAAACTTCTAACTTTCAAAATATGGTTTCTAAATTCAAACCAATGGTTCCTTTGATGTCTATTATTCATTTCTAGGCCATTTGTATCCTTGGAATGAAGAAAACTCTCCCTAGGTATGGAATCCCCTTGGCCGAGACATGAAGCCAAATGAGAGCACATGGGGTTTTATTGGTTTTCCTAGGGAATTTGCCATTTGTGAAGCTTTTCTAGATGTCTTGAGAACTCAAACATGGTCTTACACAATGTAAATCATCACTAGAAAGCTCCATAAATCCTTAGGTACAATCAAATCCCTAATTGCCATAGCTTGTTATCTATTGGTTCTTTTTGAATTCTAATTATTCGATTTAATTCCTCATGCTTCAAAACCCTAATTCCTATCAAATTTAGATCAAATTATAGTTCCTAATATGTCGTCCCTAATCTGGCCGAAACATGAAGACTAAGGAAAGCCAAGAAGAAGCACTTTGGTTATGGTTTCCTTACCTTATTTACAAGCTTTTCAAGAGCACTTTCTTATGCTTCAAAGCTTCCCTTCAAACTCTCCCTCTTCTTTATTGAACCATTCATAAAACATGTCCAAATAAATCATCAAAATTATGAAAAGAGAGAGGAGGAAGAGAAGAAGTTTGGTGAAAGAAAAGGCATGAAAAAGTGTGAAATTCCTTTCAAGCTTCTTTCTCTTTTCCTTGCTCCCTTACTTGGTGCGCCTCTTGGGACAGAGCTTAAATCTATTTTGGGCTAGAGGAATGTTGGTTAGAAGGCTGGATAAGAGAGGGACGTGATTTAAGAGGCTAGGGGTCCATTTATGCAATTTTTTAAAATTTTAATTTAGTCCCTCATCTTGGTTCTTTCCATTTGGGCTTATTTTAACTCCTTTTTGAGAACTATCTTTTCCACCATGAAATTTAGGTCTTCTAATTCATAAAGTTCCTCTAATTTCATCCAAATTAGATTTAAAACCTTACCAAATGATCTGGTCAAAGTTTTAGTTAACTGACACTTTAAAATGCAAACCGGAGAGGTTTTGACTATTCCAAGGGTTTCTATGGTTTTAAGGGCCTTTAAGAACCTTAAGAATACTCAATTTTCTTATTTAAAAATCCTTCATTTAAGTTTTGAAATTATGAAAATGCCACTAGCTACTATAGCTTTCCGTTTGGCCGTTTTGACTCCCGTTTTGAGCTAATCTTAGGCTCTAATCCATATTTTAAGATGCTTTAATTAACATCCTAATCTCAATTAGTCTCATTTTGCATTGCTTTAGGGTGTTCCAGTATTAACTTATAAGGTTCAATTTAGTTTTTAAAAATATCAATTATTACACTTACTATACACCCTTTAAAGCCCTTGTTTCTTCAAGTTTTCATCAAGCTAAAATCTTCTCTTCACTTTCTCCTTCTAGGCTAAATTATGGAGGGCGAAAAAGACTAAGGAATATCAATTTTTCTATTGCATAACATACCATTTGAAGGCTTGTTGAATAATGATTCCTTGCTTTGTTTGATTACTTTAAACCACTACTTTTTCTCATGAAGTTGGTGGCCAAATTAATCCTTTTAAGAAACTAATACTACAATTAGAAAGAGAATGAAGAGAGGAGTAGGTTTCATAACTAGCATACCATGAAATTGTGCAAGTTTCCTTACCTTATTGGCTTCTTTTTCCTCTCTCTCTCTCTCTCTCTCTTTTATTTCTTAGACACCATTTCTAGTATGTTGGAGCTGGTTAGTATTAGTGGAAAATAAGAGAGAAAGTTAGTGCATCAGATTTAAATTAAAAAAAAAAGGATATTTTAACTTTTTTCATAATTATGATTTTACCATTGTATTTTGACTACCCCATTTAAGCTCATTCTAAATCTTTTTTGAAAATTGTCAGTTCCATATGAAAATTTGTGTTAACTAGTTTATTAAAAATATTACTTAAAAATTTTTGAGATTTAAAACCATTATGAACAGTTTAGTCAAAATTATAGTCAACCAATGTCCTAAATCGTCAATTGTAAGGGTTTTGACCATTTTAATGGTTCCTATGGTTCTTAAGGCATCCAAAAACCCTAGTCAGCTTAATTTTGGCATTTAAAACTCATTTCCTTGAGTTTGCAAACTTTTGTTCAAAATTACGTTTTGCCACTAGTATGTCAATTTTCTCCGTTTGGTCAATTTGGCTCTGATATCAGGCCGTCATTGACTTTCGGTCCCTATTTTTTGATGTTCTAATTAATATTTTGCCCTTGATTATTCTTATTTCATTTTGCTTTAGGGTCTTTTTTCCTTAATCTCTTAATTCTAGTTTAGTTTTAAAAGAACTAGGTATGATAGAGATTATGGTTCCATAGAACCTCTAATTTGCCCTATGAATGGAATAAGTGATATAGCTAAGTTTCTATACTTGTTTTAGGGATGATAAATGAGTAAGATGAAATAGTTAATGAAGGAATTGCCACATGAAGCATAGCAAATGAGATGAGTCATTTGAGACACTTAAAGTAACTTAAATCATACTCTATGTTCTATGTAACATCCCAAAAATTAGAATTTTTTAATTATTTAGTATTTTATGTAATGAATTTATTAAGCTTTAATAAAAAGAATTTGAACAAAATAGCTTTGTATATGAGAAGTATAAGTTGAATATGACCCATAGGAATTTTTGAGATTTTAGGGAGTCCAGGGGGCCTAGGGGCAAAATTGTCATTTGTCACCTGGACAAACTTTGATAATTTTTTTAGAAGGAAGGGGAATTCAGAACTAGTCCAATATATATATATATATCAATAGTTACAAAAAAATGTGTAGAAAATTATAAAATTCGTTGCATGAAATTCTGGATTCGTTAGGGCTAGAAAATAGCCCGAAACGATTTTAAGCTTATACGGAGATGAACTAAAACCCTAAACTCGTGTTAGCTGCCTCAGGAAATTCTATGTAGAAAAATCTACTAGGTAGTGGTGATAGAATCTAGAAATATGGAGTTACGGAGAAGATATAAGTGAAAAATGAACAGAGGTGCTTGTTTGTCACGTTACTATTAAGGGCAAAATGGTCATTTGGACCCTAAAATAACAAAATATTAGAGGAATAAAAAATATTTAAATATATGATTGGAAACATTAAACGAGACCCATATAGGGCAAAATAATATTAAAATATAGCACAGAACTTAGAAAATGCAGATTAAATAAGATATTATGAAAAACCTAAGAAAATAATGACAATTTTGTAAGTCTAGCTGGGGGAGAGCTGACATGGCACCAGGGAGCTGGGAGGTGCTGATGTGGCACCATGTAGAAAGGAGAGAGATGATGTGGCACCATGTGTGAAGAAGAAGCTGGAAGTTGAAAGAGAATTCTAGAAGTTACACGAACTACGGAGCGATTGCACAGGCTTGTGTCAGTAAATCTTAGAAATCTCATGCATTACGAAAAAGTTACTGCTGAGTTTAGCATGACATAGACACTGACTTAAGCAGCATTAAATGCAATCTTATCTTCACACATTATGAAAAAGTAACCAGGGTAATCCAATGGTTAATATTCGTTCGTAAAACGTAATGCGATCTAAACCATTGATGCAATCTAATAGCTTAGATTTCTTCACCTTTTCAAGATCAAACCACAACCTTTGATCTAATCCTAAGGCCTACATTTTATCTCTTATTTTAAGGTTAAATTTTGACCATTCATGTAATGTAAAGGCCAAGATCTTCCACCTTAAAGTTAATTAAATTTTAACCATTCATAACTAGTATATATATGAACTACACACACACTTTCATGCCATTCTCACACATAAAATACACACATCAAATTCGACCAAGACAAAGAGAAGGAGAAGGAGAGGGAGCTCAGCCTAAGGAAGAAGAAAAGGGAGAAGGAAGAAAGAAAGAAAAGTTCCTGGGAAAATCAAACACTGCGGAACTAAGGTAACATAGATAGCCTTTCTTCTTCTTGGTTTTTCTTCTATTTTTCTCCAAGAATTCTTCTCTTCTCTTTCTCTCTAAATTTCGTCCATGGCATGAGGAGATGGGAAATTTTGTTGTTTCCATGAATTCTAGCCAAGAAAAGATAGAGAAAAGATGGAGAAATCATATATATGGCTTATGGATTCATGTGATTCAAGAAAATTCCTAATCTTAGCAAATTTTCTACAAATCAAGAAGCTTTGTATTTCAAGATGCCATAGGAGAAATTGAAGAGAAAATAAAGGGAGAAGTGATGGAAGAAAGCCTAAAGAAGAGGAAGATTAATATGACTTTGATTTTCATGAAGAAAGTGGCAAGAAACCCTTAAAATTTAACATGAGAAAATTGTAGAATATATATGAAATCTCTAGAAATTAATTAAGGGCTTTTGTTTATCTCTTTTAAATATGTATGTGTGGCTATTTGGTGACATGAAAATGAAGCAAAATCACATGTCTTCTTTAATGCATAGGTTCGAACAACACATATACATATACTTAGGGAAGAATTTTCTTAAATCCAACTAAATAAGGTTAATCTACATAAAAAAGATAAGACCTATGGTGAAATTTTGGTAATTTATGGATTATTATATAAAAAGTCAAATTCTTGAGAAAAAGTGTTGACCACGATGTTCTTGAATTTTCCTTAATGTTATTTGATATGTTTTGCATGATTGTTATGATATAATATGTTCTACATGCTATTTGGATTATGTTGATATTTATTTTGTGAATTTTGGAGCCCATTTATGATAGTTGGAGAATTACATAACGTTATGTCAAGAATGGAATATGTGATAACATGTGTTTTGGAATTGCACTGTTGGCTGTGCTGATATACTGTTTGATTTCTTGACATGGATAATATGTTGTTTACTACCTGATTCTATAAGTATGGGTTATTTGGTAAAGGATTGACTAATATATATATGGCGGAGTAGCCTTATCCAAGGAATGAGCCCTGTGTGTGCTAGAGTTGGCCATTGGGTAGCTGTTATTATGTTAGATGTCCAATCTTAAATATACTTAAAAACACCTAAACCACTAATTTTTGGACTCCAATATGCTATCACGCTATCAGGATTATTTATGCACAGAGTTGTGTAAGGCAGTTCTTTCCCAAATATACCTATTATGCCTTGATTAAATAATGGCTTGGATGATATATTATTATGATATTTTATATGACTTTCCTTGGGTACCCACTAGGGGACGCCTCAGTAAAGGAAGCAGGGATGAGCCTGTTATGTCATGGTAGTGCAACATGATTTGGGTATTGAGCCTGGTGGTCTCCAAGGCCTAATGGTCAAAAGGGAATGCATGTTGTTTGCTATATGCCCTATATTCTATGCATGTAGAAAGTTCATGAATATGTTGCAATTGCTGAATATTAATTACATTGAGATAATTCTTATGTTCATGCATGCTCTATCTTTAAATGTAATATGCCTATTCACTTTGCTATTTCGTGTTCATGTTAGATATTACTAACAAGTATATCTCTCTATTTATATTGTTCAATAAATTAACTGTCTTGCCGTTAAATTTCTTGCTATTTGTTAAAATTTCTACTTGACTCTTCTTCATGGATATTATGTGGTATTGATCCTGTCTATGTTATTGAGAAAATTATTTCTCACTCTATTGTGGTTTATACTTTTCTTAAATCCCTATTTATCGAGTGACCTTAGAACTCTAGGCGGAATGGATCCAATTCCCACTCTGGGGATGGGTCTTCGTCATCCATAATATACGCATCATATCAAGTGATAACGTTGTTCATGTTGTACCAGTTTATTTTGTGTCCCCAGGAGAGCTAGAGTCCCACACATTCCTAGTGGGTGAAGTTGACCCTCCTTCTCCTCCGTTTACATGAACAAAGGCCCAATGCTGATACTGACCCTTTTGTGAACATAGGGGACTGACCTTTTAGTCTTTTTTGTTATCTGGGGATTTTCTTTTTGAATGGTTATAGGAGAGATCCCCTTTGATGTGATGTGAATTGTATGACCCTATTCCTTTATGAGGGAACTCAAACTAATTTGTATGAATTACAGTGTATTTCCATTATTTTCATAGTTCGCTATGCCATTAATTAGATTCTATTGTGACAGGATAATTAAAATAAAAAAAGTAATTAAAATCTAATCAGGAAATCCTTAAAACTTTATAGCTAGAAATAAGTATTTAGAAGAGGCGTTACATTCTAGTATGTACATGTATTGATAAAATAAGATTAAATATATCATAGTTGATTGTTATATAACTTAATTGATGTGCCTAAAATAAGCAAGTAGAAGCACACCAAAGTGTGTGTGAGGTCATGGCATCAAAAGAAGGAGAACAAGGAAATTGATTGAATTTGCTTGTTAAGATAGCTTTTCCCTCATTCTTATACGTGTAATTAGTTTGCTTGAGTCATTGGTTGCTTGTGTGTATTTTTTTACAATTATTTGGCTTGTTGGTTGTTTGAGTAGATTATTCAATTGCATGAAACCTACTCGGAATTATTAGAAGGGTGACTTTAATGTTGCGTGAGGCTAGGGAAGTGAATAGATTTACTCTACCTTAGGCCAAAATCTTTGAAGGCATGGATTTACTTTTGTTTGAGCCAAGGAGACCTTGGAGCATGGATTTGCTCTTTTGTGTATTGATTGGCTATGACTAAATAACATACATACTTGCTTTCATATGTTTAAGTGAACTTTATGTGTGTTTGAATATTGGTTTAGCTACTAATGTTACACCATAACATATTATATGTTCTCTTAATATAACATTCATGGCAAATTTATGATAACCAAGCTTTTAGCAATGGAATTTTTGGTTACTAATGGCATCAAACACAATTTTCACTATTTCATCACTTAGATTCATACATAACTAATTTGTTACAACTAAGATAACTTGTATATGGAGATTAAACTTATCGAGAGGATCATTTGGCCAAATTGGTCATAAACACCTAATAGAGTCATCCAAATTTTAAAAATTCATAACTTGAACTATGCAACTCGATTAATACAAATTAGGTATCCTTAGAAAGCTTATGATGTGAGATTCCCATTGAAAAAATTCTAAGTCAAAATAAATCTATTTGATCCCTTAAAAGACTTGAAATCCAAGATTAGATTAGTATGAACAATAACCGCACTTAATAGCTTTTTAGGGCTAACTTTGAAAATTTGTCAAATATTTATAGAGTTCCAAAAATTATGATCTTTAACTCATTAGAAAGTTCTAAATGTCCTTTAATTGCTTGCCAAATTTTAGCCCAAATTTTGGCCACTAATGCTATTAAGGTAAAAGGATATTTTATGGCTCAAATAGTCAAAATTTTGGTTCCAATCAGTACCAAATGAGCTTTAAAATGCCATTTCACATCATGAGCAAATTTAAATCCTTCATTGCCTCATGTGGCAAGGTTTCATCATAAGAAATTTGCCTTGCTACTAAAAATCACCATCCCACATACAAAAATGCATATAAACATCATGCCAAATTATATTTTATCATGTCATACATATATTATATGGTTATTAAATCATGGTCTAGTTCTCTTAAACATTTTTGCATTTCAATACATCAAAACATAGGATTACATAAGCACATATACAATAACATATCCTAGGCTAATTTCTTTGTCATAAATAAATTCTCTAGGCTTTATGCCCATTTTTGCTTTTACTTTGCATATTACCTGACTATGGTTAGTAAAGATAGGGAAAAGTGAGATTCAAAGAATTCTAGTAGCTAATCCAACATTCAAACATACATTTGGTTTAGTAAGCATATGGAAGCAGGCATGCATATCATGCAATCATAGCTAAACTATACACAAGAGAGTTATCCATGCTCTAGGGGTCTCATGGCTTGTGTAAGAATCAATTCATGCTTTAAGGATTTTTGGCCTAGTCTCACCTAATATCTAGGGACTCTTGGTCCAACCTCATCTACATTTAAGAACTTTTATCCTAACCTCACCCAACATCTAGGGACTTTTGTCCTAGCACCACCTTTAAAAAAGCTACCCCAATTGTAAATGCAAGTGAGTAGTATGCAATTGCATATTTTATTCTAACAATTAGCAAGTCACATAATTGCAAATAATACATACAAGGTAACCAAGAAACTCAAGCAAATCAACCACATATATAAAAATAAAGAAAAAACTACCTTGACAAACAAAATAAATTAGTTCCCTTGGTCTCCTTCTTTTGATTCCATGGTTTTACACACACACACCTTGATATAGTTTCACTTGTTCAGCCTAGACACATTAAATGAAGTATAAAATAATCAATTAAGACTATTTAACCTCATGTTAACATTCAAGTGCATATTTAGGTCTTAATGTGTAGCATTAGGTTACTTTGGGTGCTGTAAGGAGTAACTCTCAAATTTCAACTTGTAGGCTACAAATCTTATCATATATGATCTTTATAACTCTAATGAAACTTATTTGAGCCATCAAAAGCATAATTAAATATGCCTAGAGCCATATGGTCCTATTAGGCATCCTTGAACTCTAATTTTTTACTTATAAAAATAGAGTTCCTCATTCCAATGACTCTATTAGTGTTTATGTTTCATATTTAGACCATTCAAAATCTTAGAATCGATAAAACAACTCCCTAGGCATTTGATCCCCCTCTTAGCTGAGACTAGCACCATAGTTCCCTTTGTTAGAGATTTAGTTGCTTCTTAGGGAATTTGATAGTTTTAGGATCTTTATGATTCATTTCTAACTCAATTATGGTATTAAAGGGATCAATTGAGTCTCTTAAGGTTTTGAATCTCTCAAAGTCAAAGCCAAACCCTAGGTGAAGCCATGTGCCATTCTTTTGGTTCTTTATTGTAATACCTTATATTTCTATTATTATACTCTTCCATTTAGCGCACTTGGTGCACATTTACAAGGCAAAAGCATGGAAACGTATGAAAATAATACACTTTTATAGCTTTACATTAGGGTAAAATTTTTCAATTCGCGATATGTGGGCCCTGTGGATTATTCAACAATGTTCTCTAGCCATTTATCATTGGAACAAATCACAAACAGCTCAAATCATCAAGCAATCCATGGATTTCAAGCTCAAAAACCCAAAATTCCATTACTTCTTCTTAGACAGCATGTGGCAGATTTCAAGGGTAACTTTGAACAATCATAACTAAATGTAGAAAAATCAAAATCACACAAACTATAGCTTTTTAGAAATCTCTAGAAGTCTAATTTATAGTAAAAATAATTTACAACTAGAAAATCTCATCTAAACTATGTTTCACAATGAAATAGCCACAAAGGTCTGACTACCACCTGATATAGATATAGTTTATTGTCATAAATTTAAAAAATGTTCAATTAATTTTACAAAAATTCAATCCATGTAAATGATACCAATTTGGAAAGCTACAGATGTTAGATAGAGGAAAAAAATTACTCTAGACCATCCAAGAATGATCAGGCCCCAAAAATTAATCAAACAATAATATAGGTCTAATTGGTTGCTTGGTACTGGATAGTAACTTCAAAAACTAATATCTCCCTCTTTGGACATCCAAATGAGGTGCTTCTAATAGACACAAGTCACTAGAAAGGTTTCATGTCTGCCTATAAAATTTCATGGCAATTAGACATCATTTGCACCTTGAATGACAGAGGATGATTTTTGGACTATATGAACAGTACCAGTGGCCTAAACTAGACTTTTTGCCAATTTCAAAAATTCACCAAATATTTTGTAGACTTCCAAATAATGTCCACTTTGGCTTCCCAAAAATCTCTCAACAAGCTCTAGACGTATACCAAATTTCATACCAAGAAGAACTCATTTGGGCAAAAAGTGACATAGCTCACCAAAGTGATAAATTTTGCCTCTCATAAGGTATCACTTTAGTCCAAATGGCCTTTCTTTGAGTTTGGTACCTCTTGGGCAAGTTTAAAAGCATGAATATGACTTGTAGGAACTGCTCAAGTGGTTCATAAACCTTATGCATCTCAATTTGACCATCCAACATCCATTAATGCATAGTTACATACAAGCCATCTAAGAGCCAATTTGTATAATTTTATGGATTTGGTGTCACATAAGGCCTACATCATATTCATACATTATTTTACATTTGTTCATTGTCTTATATCACAAAAAATAATATGTACAAGCTTACTTTGACATTCAAGTACAAATAAGGTTACATAATATACAAAATGCAATCTCTCAAGGTCTTTAGCTTGCACTCCTTGCTTCTTGAACATTACCTAGGCATTTCAAGATAATGGAGGGAAGGGGAGTGAGATTCCTAGAATCTTAATAACTCACACACCCATTCACATACACATTCAAGGCATATACACATCAAAGCATTTGTATGGAAGGTTTGGTAACCATAAAGTATGCAAAGTCACAATTTCCATGCCACTTATTCACATTCAAGCCAAGACCATGCTCTAGGAACTTTTGGTTTTGCCTCACCCCATTTCTAGAACTTGTAGATTTGCCTTACTCTTAACTGAGGAACTTTTCGTAACATCCCTAAAATTAGGAATTTTTAATTATTTAGTATTTTATGTAATGAATTTATTAAACTTTAATAAAAGGAATTTGAATGAAATAACTTCGTATATGAGAAGTATAAGCTGAATAGGACCTATAGGAATTTTTGAGATTTTAGGGGATCCAGGGGGGTCCAGGGGCAAAATTGTCATTTGCCACCCGAACAAACTTTGATAAATTTTTCTAGAAGGAATGGGACTATTAGGGGAATAAATAACCCCTGAAACTCCTTCAGGGTTTCTTAGCCCTTTAGCTATTTCTATTTCTATAGTTATTACAACTTCTTTTCTATCTAGCTCATGGCTACTAATCGGGCTAACCAGATCTCGGCTTGGATCCCGGTCGCCCATCAGGACAATGTGACATCATTAGATCCGCCTCATCAAACTGAGTTTAACCGTGGGTCACGGATTTCTGAGATTCTTACCCAATTTCTTGATGTTTGTGCCTAAAGCCACGAATAGAGGGTGAAACTAGAGTTCTCTAAACTTTTGGGCAAGTTATATATTTTGCCCGACATATAACTTTTCTTTGCATTTTAGTCCCCAGCTCCTCATACTTGACTTTGGAGACTCCTCGGGACTTTTAGAAACATTAAACGGGACCCATATTAACAAAGAAATTAGAAAATGCAGATTTAATAAGATATTATGGAAAACCTAGGAAAACAGTGACAATTTTGTAAGTTTAACCGAGGAAGAGCTAACGTGGCACCAGGTAGGTAGGAAGGTGCTGATATGGTGCCATGTAGAAAAGAGAGAGAGATGATGTGGCGCCATGTGTGAAGAAGAAACGGGAAGTTGGAAGAGAATTCTGGAAGTTGCACGAGCTATGGAGTGATTGCATAGGTTTGTGTCAGCAAATCTTGGAAATCTCACACATTAAGAAAAAGTTATCGCTGACTTAAGCATGACATAGACGCTGACTTAAGCGGCATTAAATGCAACCTTATCTTCACACTTTACGAAAAAGTAACTTGGATAATCCAATGGCTAATATTCGTCCGTAAAACATGATACGATCTTAAACCGTTAATGCAATCTAATGGCTTAGATTTCTTCACCTTTTCAAGATCAAACCATCACTTTTGATCTAATCTAACGGCCTACATTTTATCTCTTATTTCAAGGTTAAATCTTGATCATTTATGTAATCTAAAGGCCAAGATCTTCCACCTTAAAGTTAATTAAATCTTGACCATTCATAACTAGCATATATATATAAACCATCCACATTTTCATGCCATTTTCTCACACACAAAATACACACCAAAATTCTGCCAAGACAAAGAGAAGGAGAAGGAGAAGGAGCTTGCCCTAAGGAAGAAGAGAAGAGAGAAGGAAGAGAAAAGGAAAAGCCACTGGGGAAAATCCAACACCACGGAGCTAAGGTAACATAGATAGCCTTTCTTCTTCTTGGTTTTTCTTCTATTTTTCTCCAAGAACCTTCTCTTCTCTTTTTCTTAAATTTTCGTCCATGGCAAGAGGGGATGGGAAATTTTGTTGTTTCCATGGATTCTAGCCAAGAAAAGATGAAGAAAAGATGGAGAAATCATATATATGGTTGATGGATTCATGTGATTCAAGAAAATTCCTAATCTTGGCAATTTTTCTACAAATCAAGAAGCTTTGTGTTTTAAGATGCCATGGGAGAAATTGAAGAGAAAATAAAGGGAGAAGTCATGGAAGAAAGCCTAAGAAAGAGGAAGATTAATACAACTTTGATTTTCATGAAGAAATTGGCAAGGAACCCTAGAATCTTAACTTGAGAAAATTATAGAATACATATGAAAACTCTAGAAATTGATTGAGGGCTTTTGTTTATCATCCTTGAATATGTATGTGTGGCTATTTGGTGACATGAAAATGAAGTAAAATCACATGTCTTCTTGGATGCATAAATTCGGCCAACACATGTACATATACCTAGGGAAGAGTTTTCTTAAATCCAACTAAATTAGGTAAATCTACATGAAAAATAAGGCTTATGGTGAAATTTTGGTGAATTATGGATCATTGTATAAAAAGTCAAATTCTTGAGAAAAAGTGTTAACCAAAATGTTCTTGAATTTTCCCTGATAATATTTGATATGTTCTACACGATTATTGTGGTCTAAGATGTTTCATGTACTATCTGGATTATGCTGATATTTATTTTGTAAAAGTTGGAGCTTATTTATGATAGCTGAAAAATTATGCAGTATTATGTTAAGAATAGAACATATGGTAACATGTATTCTAAAATTGCACTGTTTGTTGTACTAATATATTGTCTGATTTCTTGACATGGATAATATACTGTTTGTGGCCTGATTATATGAGCATGGGTTATTTGGTAAAGGACCGACCAATATATATGGCGGAGTAGCCTTATCTAGGGGATGAGCCCTGTGTGTGCTAGAGTTGGCCATTGAGTAGCTACTATTGTGTTGGATGTCTAATTTCAAAAATAGTTTTCTAAACCATTAATTTTTAGACTCCAGTACACAATCATGCTACTGAGATTATCTATGCGCAGAGTTGTGCAAAGTAGTTCTTTCCCAAATATACCTATATGCCTTGATTAAATGATGGCTTGGATGACATTTTATGGTAGCATTTTATATGACTTTCCTTGGGTACCCATTGGGGGACGCCTCAGTAAAGGAAGCAGGGGTGAGCTTGCTATGTCATGGCAGTGTAAGATGAGCTGGGCTTGAGCTTGTCGAAGCCACTGCAGCATGATCTAAGTGCTGAGCCTGGCAAGCCTATTGAAGCCAGTGTAGTATGGTCTGAGTGCTAGGCCTGGCGGTCTCCAAGGCCTAATGGTCAAGAGAGAATAAATATTGTTGTGATACCTTCTCTATTCTATGCATGTAGATGCATGTGGAAATCTCTTGAATATCTTGCAATTGCTGAATATCAATTACGTTGAGACAATTCTTGTATTTCATTCATGTCCTATCTTTAGATGTAATATGCTTATTCACTTTGCTATTTCATATTCATGTTAGATATTGTTGACAAGTATGTCTCCCTAATATTGTTCGGTAAATTAACTATCTTACCACTACATTGCTTGTTGTCTGTTAAAAGCACTTGACTCTTCTTCATGGATATTAGGTGGTATTGATCCTATTTATGTTACTGAGAAAATTATTTCTCACTCTATTGTGGTTTATATTTTTCTTAGATGCCGATTTATCAAGTGACCTAGAACTCCAGGCGGAGTGGATCCAATTCCCACTCCGAGGATGGGTCTTCATCATACATAGTATATGCATCATATCATGTGATGACATTGTTCGTGCTATACCGATATATTTTGTGTCCCCAGGAGAGCTGGAGTCCCACACATTTCCAGTGGGTGGAGTTGACCCTGCTGCTCCTCCATTGGCATGAACAGAGGCCTAGTTACTGATATTGACCCTTTTTGTTATCTAGGGGACTTTCTTTTTGAATAGCTATAAGATAGATTCCCTTTTGATGTGATGTGACTTGTATGACCTCATTCCCTTATGAAGGAACTCTTGAACTAGTTTTGTATAAATTACAGTGTATTGTCATTATTGCTATAGTCCGCTACATCTCTTATTAGATTTTATCATGAAGGAATAATTAAAATAGAAAAAGTGATTAAACTCTAATAAGGAATTCTTCACAAATATATATTATAAAAAAGGGGTATTAGAAGAGATGTTACACTTTTGGCTTGGCCTCACCCTTCCAAGAGACTTTTGGCCTTGTCTCACCCCTATCATGAAACTTTTGGCATCTCCTCACCTTTATTAAGGGATTTTTGGCATCACCTCACCCTTATGAGCCATTTCCACAACCAAGGCCATTCAAGGAAACACATTGGTACCAATGTAATGTCAAGGCATCAAGTGGCATATTCTCAAGTCACAAGAGCGTACACAAACACACAAAGACATACATATGCACACAAGAATGCAAGGAAAATGAGGTGCAGAGCTATCTTTCAATGGATGCAAGGTTCCTTTGCTTTACTCCCTTCCTTTCTCAGCCTCACAAGGACACCTAGGTGGATACATGTTCTCTTGGCCTAAACACCACAAACAACACACAATTACACACTTGAAGCAAGCCAAGACACTAAACTCATTCTTAAACATACACTTAATTTCATAAGTGGCATAATGGTTTTATAAATGGCCTATTGAAACAACTCTCATATTTCAAGTTCTAGGCTCCATTCTCTTGTTATTTTAGACTTCTTGGACTCATTTAAGGTCTTTGGAGCCTTCATACATCCGCTTGCACAATTGGAAAACAAAGTTGCTTCATAAGGCACCATTATGGATACCATTGTTCCATCTCCCAATCCATGACTCCTAAATTTTTCCTAATGGTTTTTCCTATCTTCTAACATCATATAAGTCCCAAAACAAGGCTAGAATAAATTAAAACACTCTCTAACTACTTGTGCTAGCCTAGGCTGAGATATGCACCAAGGAAGAAGTCTTCTACCTTCATTTCTTCATCCGTCCTTCCTCCATTTCTTCTACCTTTCATCAGATTCTCTTGTCATCTTGCATCTTGTTATTTATAGTTATTCATAGTCATGGTGTGAGTAGAGCAGAACAGAACGGCCTAAATCTACTAATATTAAAGGCCTTTTTGTATGATTGAGTAAGTAGCAATTTATGATATGCTACGTCTCTCAAATTCTCATGGTTAATGGCAACTTTTTCTTCCTGTGCTTGTTAAGGATAGTCTGCACCTGGAGTTATAAGGAGTTTTAGACGTTTAACAAGTTTACTACCATTATTGATGTTCTGTTCCATCTGAGAAAGAATGCAATACTGATAGAAATATTATTACTTCTTTTTAGGAATATTACTACCTACTTTTAGCTTTATTTCTACTGATATTATTGTTTAAATGACGAGCAAATCTAAAGCTTTCTTATTTTTTTAGGTGTAATTATGATGAGTAGAGAATGGAAAATCAAATGTCAGGTGAGGTATTCTACTACTTTCATTTAGGTAAATAAATCTTAAAAGATTCAAGTAGGAAGATCCACTATGAGGGGGGTCGAATGGGTGGAAACTGATAAAGGAAGGTATATTGTTGGAAGAACTAAGGAGAGAAGTAAGATTATGCATGGATTGTGATGACAAAGAAATGGAAATGAAATACATTTTGAAATTTGATGCCTCTTAGCTATTAGGCCTAGTAGAGGATAATGGTGTGCAATAACTGATCAAATATAATGATCAAGGTGCACATATGTATATAATCAATGGGAAACAAACCAGAGTATCACCATTCCACTTGGTAACAGGGTAAGAAATTAGTCTTTTATGACTTATCTAGTAAATATCCATTATATGTTATAATTTTAATTGGTATACTTGGGTATCGCCCCTAGACTAACAAAATGTGAAATGAATGAAAATGCAGAATGAATTCAAATTCAGTTCATTCCATTACTGGGTCTCCTTCCAACTGGGAACTTGTACTTTATCCATGTGCAATACAAAGTGTCCCTTCACCAATGACTGAATTAAATTCTGCCAAGTGGACAGATTTGATTGTTGTGTGCTGGAAAATTTTTTTGAATGCTATTGAATTAAGGCAAGCACTATACAAGTATAGCATTACTTATAAATTTGGATACACTTTCCTAAAGAACAACCCCCACAAGATGATTGTCAAGTGCAATGTGAATGGATGCAAGTGGAAACTAATAGTGTATGCAGTGGCTAAAAGCACACCCTTCCTAAGTGTGCGAACCTTTTGTAGTGAGCATGTGCACTCAACACAAGATAACTTAGTAGTAACTCATAAGCAAACGACAGACTTAGTAGCATCCATAATGGTTGAAAGTGTCAGATCAAGTAGAGATAAAATACCAAATGATATTCGTGGTGAGCTGTTCAGAGAATATGGATCGACACTAAGTTACCATCAAGCATGGATGGGGAAGGAGAAAGTTTTAGCTGATATCAATGGGCTAGTAGATTGGTCGTACATGTTATTCCCTTGGTTGTGCAACCGTTTAATAGAAACAGATTCAGAAACTATTCCAATGTAGACTTCATCGACGAATAACCATTTTGAAAGGTTGTTCATTGCATATGAATGTTGTATAACTGGCTTCATGCTTGGTGCATGACCGATATTGTACATTGATGGTTGCCACCTCAGTGGATCATACTTAGGGACTCTCTTAGCTGCATCTACGTATGACACAAACAATGACTTATTTCCACTTGGTTATACAATTGTAGGTGCAAAAACATATGATGATTAGGTGTGGTTCCTTTGAAAGGTTAAAAACTTAATTGGTGGTATAGAAATAACTCTAGTTTTAGATCGCCGTAATGCCATAATCGGTGTAGTAAAAGAAGTGTTTGGTGGGGAGAGACATGCATTTTGCTATCGACATATAAAGGAGCACTTTAGTAGTGAGTTCTTAAAAGTTTGCAAAGGGCAAAGAAGATGGTGTAAGAATGATGTGCTGAAATTGCTAGATGGGATTGCATATGCTAGGTTGGACATAGACTATGTGAAAGCATTAGAGAAATTGAGGTCATTCTCCCCTGAGTTGGGTAGAAGGGTGGAGGCCCAAGCTTATATTGATAGGTGGGCATTAGCTAGATTTTCATACTGACAATGAGATAATATCACAACTAACATTGCAGAATCTTTTAATGCATGGATGGTGAAAGAGAGGAAGAACAATGTTTATGTATTAATCAATGAGCATAGGGATAAGCTAGCTAAAAAACTATATGCTAGCAAGGAAGGCATAGCTAAATGGATAAACGGGATGGGTCCAAGGATTGAGGCAATGCTGAAGGAGAATGTTGCAAGGGCAGAAAATATGATAGCAGAGCAGTATGGTATTAATCGGCTCCTAGTTAGAATAAAAAGCAATTGTTTGAGGGTGAATGTGGCATTAAGAGAGTGTACTTGTCAAGCTTGGCAAATGTTTGGCATCCCATGTCCTCATGCATGTGCAGCAATAAAGAAGGTGCATGGGAATGTGTACTCATATATGGAAGAATGTTACTCACTGAGCTCGCAGCAAAAGATGTATATGAATACTATGATTCTTGTAAAGACTCATGATATGCCAAACTTGAACAATCTTTCAATTGATGATTATGCTAGTAACACCTTCCTACTACTACCCATTACCGACGATCCAGCAGGAAGACCACAGAAAAGGCGATGTGAATCACAATTTCAAGATAAGGCTAAATACCAGTGTTCTCGTTGTCAAGATGTAACATTCGATTTTCGTTAAACGACAGAAATGGGTGTGTTTTGAAAGCAAGTCCTTTGAAATAAATTAGTTAAGGTCCCAAAAAATTTAAGTAACATTCTAAACTCCTAAAAATGAGAATCCTAGCCTCAGATGGAAGGAAAAATAGAGTTAGAATGAAGAAACAAATTTTGACGAAAATCTTACGAAACGTAATGGCATTTTCATAATTTTGAGCAAATTTTGGAATTCACATAGGAGGGCTTTTTAAATGGAATTTTTGAGTTCTCTGGGGTTCTCAGAGGCCCTGAAAACCATGGGAAGCGCCGAGACTATTAAATCCCCTTCAGTGGATGTTTTCCAATGTCAGTATACCCAAACTTGGATGGATTCGTTCAGAAAGGTTTTAGCTCCAATTTGAGTGATTCCAAAGGCATTTTACTAAATTGGGAATCTAAATTTTATAATAGAAAAGATGGTTCTAAAAAAGGAGTTAAAATGAATGAGAAACCAAAATGCCAAAAACAAATGGCAAAATGAGAATTTTTGAAAAAGCCATTTTCCTCCATCTATAAATAAGTGGCACCACCCTTCCTCTCTCATTTAGACACAATTGTTTCTGCCTAAATTCAGAGAAGAAGGCTAGGGTTTAGGTGCATCAAGGGAAGAAGAAGGAGAAGAGAAATCAAGATAAAAAGGTATGGTTTCTTGGTAGTTTTTCATGCTTTCTTCTATCCAAACCTCCTCTCCTCCATTCTCCTTTGTTTCCTTTGATTAAAATGAAGTTTACAAATCTATTTTAAGGGAGAAACTTAAAGGAAAATTCGGATTTGAAGAGAGGAGCTTGGAGAAAGCAAGATTCAAGTGAGAAAAAGCAAGAAAACAAGGTAATTTCTCCTCCTATGGTTGCTACCTTTGGTTCCCCTCCTTCCTCCATTTTGCATTATCTAAGAAACTCTAGAAGGGTTTGATTTTTAGGCAGAACCAAGGGTGATTCTAAGGAAAAAGGGTGTGGAGATTAAGAATATGCAAAGGGAATTAACAAAAGGCCATTAGATTTCAAGATGCAATTTTCTAGGGTTTTAATTACACCTTGTAAAATTTGATTTTGTACAATGATTCCTAATCCTAAATAAGAGTTCTTAAGATCCCTGGAAGTCTCCCCATGTGCTTCCTCCTTCAAGAAAACCAAGCAAAGTCCAAGGAGGCCAAAATTATGCATAGTCTCAGCCTAGCTAGGTTTGGGTGCCTAGGGAGAGTTTTAAATTTTTCTAAACCTATTTTTGAGTCATATATGATGAATAAATATGAGAGGAAGCCTTGGAAAAAATTTAGGAAGCTTAGAGAATGAGTTGGTGATTTATGTTCCATATTATGACTTAAAGAAGCAACATATAGTTAGGCTCTTGGTTTTGATTGTGTGATAACTTTAAGAGGCTTAAAAGGAGTCAAGAATCATATTTGACGGGAAAGAATGGAGCCTAGAATTGATTTGAGGGGTGTTGCTTCATTAGGTGCAATTATGGAACCATAATGAGGTTTATAGATCAAGCTAGTATCTAAGCAAGTTGTGTGCCCTTAGAATTAATTCCATGAACCTAATTGGCTTCCATAAATTGTGTTTAGGCCAAGAGAAATCATCCCCATACTTTTATGTGTGTGTGACCGAAAGAGGGAGCTTGGATTCAAGAGAAAAAGTGTGTAATTATATCCAAGGTAGCTCACTCCTCCTTCTCTCATGCATGATTGTTTACTTTACTTGTCTTTGAATGTGTGTATGTGTATTTTTAAACCATGAAAAGTGTTCTAGCATGACTCTGATTCCATGGTGCCATGATGTTACAATATGTTTTCATATGATATTTATGATGTGTGCTTGGGTTTGCTTGAGTGTGGTGAGGCCAAGAACCCTTAGTCATGGTGCGGATGAGCTAAGAACCCTTAAGATTAGTTGAGACAAAGTAAAGAGTCTCCTAAAAGTGAGATGGACTCCCAAGAGCATAGTTGAGTCTAAGAATCTCTTAAAGAATGGGTGAGGTAAGTCCAACATCCACAAGAAATTGGGTGAGGCCAATCCATTTGCTTAGCAAGCCTTTATATGCTGTGTATGACTTTCTCTACTAATGAAAATGCCTCTTGAATGTTTGCACATGTCAACATGACCATACATGCATTTATGAGACTTGTTTTGCATTCATTATGTATGATTGAATGGGAGATGAGCTATTGGGATTCTTTGAATCTCATCCCCTCCTCTCCAATGTTCTAACATGCTAGGTAGACCAAGAGAGTAAGGTAATGGAAGCCAAGCACCTTGAAGATGAGAGCTTGACATCAACATGCATAGTTTTTATCCTTTAAAGCCATATTGATGTCTAATGATGTAAATTATTGTTGTATATGGTCTATAACTTTTGGAACATATGTAATTATGATAATGTGTCATGTATGAATGAGAGAATATGTTATGTGACCATTAGAATGTGATTTGAGTATATGATGACAAACTAGCTTCATTAATGGTATTATGAAATTATGTATAAGTGTGGGTGAGAAGGTCAAAATGAGAGGAATGAGGTTTGGGACCATTTGGGCAGCTCACATAAGTCCTAATTATGCTTTTAGACCTGCCCAAGAGGTGCCCAACCCCAAGGAAAGCCATTTGGACATTTTGGTATTTTATATGGAGCCAAAATTGACTATAATGGAACCCTATATCACTTTTTGTCCAAATGAGCTCTTCTTGATCTGATATTTGGTATGAAATTAGAGCTTGTTGAGAGCTTTTTGGGAAGCTAAAGAACAAAATTTTTGGAGGTCTACAGAATATGTGATGAATTTTGAAAGTTGGAAAATTTTTTGGTTTTGGTCATGTCACTGTTCACTCAGGTTTGAAAATGGAATCTGTCATATAGGGCTCAAATGATTTCCAATTGTCATGAAAATTTGTACAGAGAAACTAGACATTCCCAGTGACTTGTACCAACTAGAAACACCTTATTTAGATGTCTAGAGAGGGAGATATGTATTTTGATAGAATCTATCCAGTATCAGGAACTTCAACCGACCTTAGTTATTATTTGATTGAGTTTCGAGGTTTGGGTATATCTGAAATGGTTTGAAGTTATTTTTTCCCTCTAGAACATCCATAGATTTTTAGATTGGTATCATTTTCATGGATTGGATTTTTGTGAAATTAATTGGACATTTTTAAAAATTTGCTGTAGAATTTTGTGACAACACTAGTGGATAGCCTGATTTCTGGACCATTTCGAATGTCAAACGTCTTCTGTATTGGATGTTATGGTCTAGACATATTTTTAGCATAAATTAAACATGTGTAGCTTTCCAAAATGGCTAAGAATGAATGATTTTGATTTTTTATAGAATTAGTTATGATTTTCCAAATTTGTGACAAAAATGAGGACAAATCTGGTCAAAAATATATATGTATTTTAAGCTTCTCTTTGAGTTCCCACGAGATGTAGGCCACTTTTGACGATGAAAATGAGTTGTATTCATGTAATTAAATATTAGAATGTGATGTATGAGCTCACATGGTCCACGTGACACCGAATAGAATTTTCATACACGACGCAACGCAAAGAAATGCATTATTTTAATTCCTTTTTCTTGCTCTTTCATGGAATCTATGAATGTAAAGCATGTGATGTCATGAAATGAGCTAGAAATATATGGTATTACACAAGAGGTAGGCATAACAGAGTTAGGTGCAAAACTCCCAATCCTTCTTTATATTGATGTTGTAAAAGTAGCTCCTGGGTAGTAATATATTGGCATTTTTCTGAAGGAAGTGGTTAGTAGTATTGTAAATGTGTAAAAGTTAGGTTCTATTTGTACATGGGTAAACACAACCTATTTTTGTTTGAAGGTCTAGAAGTTGGGCTCTTTTGTACATAGGTAGATAGAACTTATTTTTTGAAGTTATGGAAGTTAGGCTTTTTTTTATACATGGGTAGACATAACTGATTTTTTTGTACATGCATCAAGGACATGTAAAGGTTCTTTGTAGTGGTTATAGGGAAGTGAAGTCCAAATTTGTTGGGCTATTGGCAACTGTATGTAATACGAATGGAAAGTAATGAAAATGAAGCTAAGTGTTATAAGTGATATGTGTATGTAATATTTGTTTATGTCTAATTTGTATGTATAGGTTATGAAAAGAATTTATAGCATATTAGTATTTAATTAAACTGATTTTTAAAGCCTCTACTACAAGGTTTAGGTTTAGACATTTTTGTACATCTGTTCCCTCTATACTATGCCATTTTTTGTTAGTTTTGCAAGTTTTTCTTCCCTAATATAAGTGAAGGTTGATCATTTTTAACTTTCCTTGGGGTTTAGAGCAAACAAAGTAAAAATGCCTTTATAACAGACCACACATTTTGATCCACACATGGAACACCAGCACTTGAGGTACTCAAGTCATTTTATTTCAAGGGCATGGTTGAAAAGCATTTGAATGCAGCCGTTGTTCATTATTGTATTAGAACTTCAGCTTATTTTACTGATCTGCATGTGAATCACAATTTTAGCTATAGCCAACATTGCTGGTCTGCACCCTTTATGCCTGATTAATGAAACAATGGTAACTGGCTTGGCTTATAGAATTTATAACACACAGCTTCCTGAAAATGATCAACCTTGATAGTATCACACACAGCAGATCCAGAGGCACTACTGAACTCTGAGGATTCATCAAGTTGGAGAAGGATGTCAGGGGATTCAGCCAGCGTGAGGATTTTCAGCAACTAAGTGTTCAAATTTTGGATTCTGTTTGGTATTCAAGGAATTGATATTACAATCCACCATTGGTATAACACCAAACAACAATCCACCATTGGTGGGTCAACAAAAAGAAAGAAAAAAAAATACAGCCAAAAGATCAATTATTCCTTCTCTGGTTTTCATTTTTGTGAACCCTTGTTATTCATAATCCAATGGTATAGAGTTTTAGGACTATTAACATGAAGTTTAGGGGAATTACTACTGGATTTAAGCACATTTTCATCCACTTTTAGAGACCTTCCAGAGTATAATTACTAGTATTGTTTACGCCTGTTGCTACATGTTTTTGAGATATTACTAGTGGACTTCAGGGATTTTACTACCATATTCATGCTATGAGTTTAGGATGTTAATGGCAAGCTTAGTGATATGACTCAGTGGACCTTAAGAAAATAAACGATAGTGTTGGCAGAAAAAAACAACTCAAAGAATTTCATAATCTTGTTATAATCATAGCAATCAATATTTACAACTATCAGTTTACAAAGCTGATAGAATGTTCTTGTCTGTAACTACAATAGTACAAAGTTTTATGGAGGAAACTATCAATGTATCACGACTTCCTGGTTTGGTTCCCTTTGATTGTTGCCCTTGCAACTACCATTACATCATCCCGGCACTTGTTCAGTGGATGGTTCACCAGGTCCCACATGAGTTGGACACGAAATGCATCCAATTCTTCCTGAAACCACAACCATTTACCCATGAGCTACCAGGTAGTAAACTATAACAAACAATAAAAGAGATGCTCAAACCGAAGTATATGTTGGCATGGTACGCCCTTCCTATTCAAGCTTTGATTCCCCAGTCCACAATTGCAAGATTTTATCAAATATATTCCACAATCATCATTGAGCAACAAATGAGATATCATAAAGTCAAGGCTATACATGTAGTACTACAAATATTGTGAGTTCAAAGTAATTCACTTATATGTTTGGCTGTTGGAGTAAGTCAATGTATTTCACGATGACAACTGGGCCTGCCACCATAAAACTCTCTGGTTTCAATAGTTTTAGTAGCGTGGCCAATTGGTCTTTCTATTATATCACCTAGAAAGTATCACACATAGCTTAATCATTACAATTAACTTTAAAAACTACATGCCAGTAGAACACAAGCTAATTTTACCATGATGTGAGCCATCTTCCTTTAGCTTGCATTGGTCTTTAGACTTAATGAGTCAAGGATGTATAGAATGCATGCATGAAGGTCCAGAGCAAAGTAGAACCAATGATTCAGAAATAGCACAGGGGTAAATACCTATAACTATTTCCAAATGACTAACACTTTCCAAAGGGAACAGGCCAACAGAAAACAACAAATACCTTACAAGTATGTTACCAAGGTGCAATCCATGATCTTATAGCCCACTTTGTTGAGCCACAATTTTTCCAGCAAATCATCCACATTGTATTGTCTTATAGGTTTTAAGAGGGTTCTCTACACTAATAATTTGATAAAGTGTATCAAAGCAGGACTTAAAGCAAAGGATCATCAACGGTGATATGAAAGAAAAGACATATTAGTCACCATGAAATCCCCATCCAGAATGTGTCATTTGACAGTTAAGTTCTCTCACTTTTGGTCTTCCATAAGCACTCTGCACACCATGGTTATCACCTACACACACCCAACGAAGGCAAGCATAAAATAATCACTTTTAAAAATTTTACACTAGTCGCGACATGCAAAAGTTAGACTCACTGATGTGCTGATCCATTTCTGTCTACTAAGGCATTGGCACTCAGCACGGATGAGGTAAAAGTCAAACAAATCAACTACTACCCTAGTAATAAAGCAAGCATATTTACTTACTAATATTAGTACATCAAATACATTTCCACTGTCAGCGATATCAAATGAAATAACCAACCTAAATTATATAAACATATGAATTTTCCCATACTATACACATACTCATTGCTATTTGCCCGGGTAGCACGTGAAGTGCAATATTCATACACTTTCTTTTTCTCTTTCTCTATTCTAGTGTTGAGGGCTTCCTCCATAGATGGTGACCATTTGATGGCCTTATAACATTGTATTACTGACCTGTGTGGGTGCTCTTATCCCTCAACTTTATCCTTCAAGCTAGAGGCATTTGGTGTTTTTCTCTTCTTCAACTCAATCTCACTTGCCCTTCTAGATGATTCATCTAATTCATTATCCTCGCCATCTTTGCTTGACATGCATCCAGGTGATGCAGCTGCTTTTTCTCCATCCCCTGCCTCATCACCAGCCACATTGCCTGTAGAGGTTCCTTCCATGTCACCCACAAGAGTCACTGCATGGGTAGGGCTAGTAAGTTTTGTATATGGCATCAAAAGATCTTTAACAAAGCTATAAGCAAAGTTCAGGAGTCTTTTATACATTTTCTTAATCCTTACAAGGTTCCCATAATAATAGTTAGTTCAAAGATGCCTAAGAACCCTCAACACAATTGATATTCAGGGAGAATTAAAGTTGAGGATCTAAATATGGAAAAAGTTCCTCTGCAGGACTTGTTACCACTGGGTTTAGGATAGATTACCACAGACTTAAAGTAAAACACGTTAAACTTGGTGGTAATAAGTCCTTTACAGTAGAAATACCTTAACTCTAATTCTCCCTTGAGTTGATTTAAATATAGGAAGTGGCACTGGATAGTGAAATACAGACTCTGAAGGGAGTGCGCGTGGGCCTTTAGTATTAAAGATTCCCTACATCCAGAAGTAATATTAGAATAGTTGGCAAATTACCAAATAATCTTATAAGCCTATACAATAGCTTACCTGTATTATCATATATATCCAAATAGAAAGTAGCTTACCTAAACATGCTCCTTCTCAAGCTTAAGCCTTTCTTGGATGCGTTGTTGGGTCCAAAACTTGATAGCATTAGCATTGCTGGGGACAACTACATCTCCAAGAGGAAAATGCTACAGGAAAAAAATACTGACCAAAATTGAACTTGTCAGATGTGTGAAATAATAGGTCAAATAAATATATAGAT
The DNA here is from genome assembly GCA_026724425.1 of Erythrophleum ivorense. Lineage (NCBI taxonomy): Eukaryota > Viridiplantae > Streptophyta > Magnoliopsida > Fabales > Fabaceae > Erythrophleum > Erythrophleum ivorense. The sequence goes on along the minus strand of JAIUCV010000905.1, from coordinate 2,069 downwards.
AACAAACCATACCATCAGGAGTGGCAAACATCCTCCAATGCTCTTCTTCTCTACTCTTTTATGTAGAGCTTTTTTGAAGCTTACCACTTCCTTTACAAGTTCTGCCTAGTCATACGTGTTTGCATGGTCGATGTCCACAATTGCAGTAAGAGTTTATCATTTATGTATAAGCTAGATGTCGGGCATAGGAATGTCCTTAAGGCAAAGAGCAAAAAAGCCCACTTGAAGTCTCTACCAGCCTTGCCTCTTAATATAATATCTTTCACATCCTTCAATTTTTTCCCTTAAACTTTCTTTTGACTACAACCATACCTTCTCCTTCTAAACTATTAGGTATAGGCTAGCCACCGATGGGAATGCCTATTATGCCATGGTCATCTTGGGCTTTGAATGGTACTCGTTTACCTCTGATTGATAGCGATCTAGTTAGAACATCAAAGGTTGCAACAAGCTCCATGCACAAGTCCCTTGATAGGGTTTGGAATGCCAAATCTAGCAATTTTCCAAACCCTATTTCCTCCACTAATTTATTGCGTACAATGTTATTTCTGATAAATTCTATAGCTTTCTTGAATTGAGAGGGCGAGCACCTTATCCCAATTGGTATCTATAGAACATAAATAATTCAATAACATAGCATGAACTCATTAAATGAGGGATTTTAAGAGTATATAACAACGAATTTTTCCTTACACGGGAATTTCTAGGAGCATGCTCCTTCTTGTGCTCCATTCGCTCTTCATATGCTTTATCCTTATACCTCTTTTGCTTACTTGGCCCCAAGTTCTTCCACTCTGCTAGGACTGTAGCATTCCCCTGTAAAAGGATAACTAACAATGTTACTCATTTCCCCCTATATTTTGGACATCATTTGCTTTACAACAATTATGTTGCCTACCTCTTTAACATTGTGGAACTTTCCTTTATTTTTTTTTATAAAATTTAGCCCTGGAAATGAAAACGCCCACCTGATTAAGTCTTTTTTCGATTACCATAAATCATCACCATGTCATAAAATATAAAAAAAGATCACCTGAACTTCTGCAATCCATATCTGTATTTGTGTGAGGTATTATCTTTATCCTCTATTGTACTCTATCCTGATAATTACAAATCAATACCCTTCAACCACAGCCACAAACAACCAAAGAAACCATCAATAATCTCTTCCTATACAAACAACCAAGTGTGGTTGATAATGACTCCACACATGCCAACTACAAGTAATACAACCATTGCATTATAACTAACAAGCAAAATAGGAAATTTGTGTAGCATACATGCTTGTCATATATGTTGCATTATACAATTAAATTACGAATGTTCTATACTCAACCTCCATTAATAATTCATACATTCATTTTGCCACATTATTGCTAACTTTAGTGCTGTAGCCCATTACTACTAGGTTTAGGTGTGTTACTATTGCACCTAAGGAAAAATATTGCCATGTTTAGGGATATTCACACGTACTGCCCTACTTCATTTGAACACATTTAGAACTGTGCTTTGCTATTGACCTTTAGCCATGCGACCACTAAGTTTAGGTTTTTTTACTCCATTTAAGGAAATTTATTAGGGACAATGGATAACCGTTACTACTATGCTTATGGATGTTACTCTTGTGCTTAAGGACATTTACTACCAGGTTTTAGGAGCTGTCATCTCTATTGACTTTTAGGCACTTTACTTCCAACTTTAGTTATATTACTACTTAATTTCAGCAAATTTACTACCATGTTTAGGGATTTATCATAGCATATTTATAGTTTTAAAACTCTTACTCCTAGGTTTAAGGACTTTGCTAATGGAATTAGGGAATTTTACACCGCCAAATTCCAGACACATTACTCGCTATTGGATTATCAAAACTTATCCCCCAACTTTTCCTATATCCCAAATTCCAAATCCAAGTTTCAAATAATATCTAATACACAATAGCATTTATCCAACATTAGAAGGAATTTCACATTCACAAGTCTAAATTTAGAGCCTCGCCAGTCACTGCTCAAATTCCCTTTGCCAATGATACCCAGATTTGCTTTTAATGTAAAAGCATGTAAATACTA